>JAODAL010075213.1:0-14084 GCA_025379985.1 Phyllomedusa bahiana
GGCCCCAAAGCCCATTAGTCATGGTGGAAGAAGAAGCCATAATCATGGTGGAAGAAGAAGCCCATGAATCATGGGGGGAAGCAGAAGCCCAAAATTCATGGTGGAAGCGAAGCCCACTAGTCATGGTGGAGCCAGAAGCCCTCAAGTCCATGCTGAAACCAGCAGCTCCAAAGTGACCATCTATACAAAGCTTAAATTAATGGCTTGAATTTTTCATGAACATCCATTGATGGAACACACAAATATACCACACAACATTCCAGAACATTCCTGTTTCTCCACCATGAACACTCTCCCATGCTTGACCTTCTTCTGTTTGTCTACAGATGTAGATCTTTCTTAAATGCTCTCTAATATTATCTTGATTACCCACTTCCCCCAAATAAATAGTCAAACCCATCTGTGCTGCCTGCATTCTCCCTTCCCCGCTCTCATCATATCTATGTCCCCTCGCTTCCACCCTCCGCCTTCCTAACCCTGCCCCCCACGGGCTTGTCTTTTCAACACCCTTCGTCTCGCCGCCCCCCTCCCCAGGCTCTGATTGGCTGTGGTCTCCTCTTCCTGACAAGGACAGTGGGGCATGATTTAATAAAACAGGACCCAAGTTTGCTGTCAGAACTCGTTAACAAGGCACCCCGTTTAGCCTAAAATGCTTTTTAACAAGGCTGCTATTCCGAGACATGAGATTTAACCGTGACCTTAAACGTAAACATTCCCATGCGACTTCTGATATTACTAAATTTCTAAGGCAATGGTAAATGAAACATAATATTCGAAGTCATGACCTATTCCGTCCAGCCTAAATTTTGTAAACACATGAACACTCGTTTCAGCCCCCTCGAGGGTTTACCCTAGAGGGTTGTGAATCTCAGTGGTGGCGTGTGTCAGACCAAAGGAATAAAGGTCACTTTAAAGGTTGGACAGAGTAAGTATTTCACCACAACAGCTGCTACATCTAGCCGTAAGAAAAGGTCAATGAATTAATAGAGGCAGAAGAGAAAAAAAAGACCCAAGATGATGCTAGTGGTACAACAAGGGGGAGAGGACTTGTAAACTGAGATGATAGGGAAGATTTAGGGAAGGGTAGGAGAAAAGTCTTCAGAGAAGTTGAAGATGCGTCCAACGGAAGAATCAATGATGATTGAGGTATGACTGAAAAAGATGGTGGAGACATGGGTAGGAGAAGGGCAAACGTGAATGGAGATGATAAAGATGTGACCAAGTGAAAGAACTGATGACCAGACAAGGAGAGCAGTCAAGGAATAACTAAGAGGGAGTAGCAACTGGAGATGTTCAAGGTATGACTGAAAACAAGGGAGCAGTGACTGAAGATGACAGACATGATAAGGATGGGGCAGTAGATATTGGTGCTATGATGAGTATGAGACCAGTGGAGGGAAAGCATGGTGGTATGATGAAGATAGTGGCAGTGGTTGGAGATACTGGGCCTATGATGAGCATGAGGCCAATGGATGGAAAAGATGGTTTTATATTGAAGATAGTGGCAGTGGTTGGAGATATTGGTGCTATGATGATCATGAGGCAAGTGGATGGAAAGGATGGTTGTATGATGAAAATGGTGGCAATGGCTGGAGATATTGTTGCTATGATGAGCATGGGGCAAGTGGTTGGTTGTATGATGAAAATGGTTGCAGTGGCTGAAGATATTGGTGCTATGATGAGCATGGGGCCAATGGATGGAAAAGATGGTATAATATTGAAGATGGTGGCAGTGGCTGGAGATATTTTCGCTATGACAAGTTGAGACCAGTGGGTGGAAAGGATAGTTGTATGGTAAAGATGGTGGCAGTGGCTGGAGATATTGGTGCTTTGATGAGCATAAGGCCAATGGATGGAAAGGATGGTGGAATGATGAAGATGTTGACTTTGGCTGAAGATATTATTGCTATGATGAGCTTGGGGCAAGTGGATGGAAAGGATAGTTGTATGATGAAAATGGTGGTAGTGGTTGGAGATATTGGTGCTATGATGAGCATGAGGCCAGTGGATGGAAAGGATGGTTGTATGGTGAAGATGTGACAGTGGCAGTAGATACTGGTGCTATGACGAGCATGGGGCCAGTGGATGGAAAGGATAATTGTATGATAAAAATGGTGGTAGTGGCAGTAGATTTGGGTTCTATGACGAGCATAGGGCGAGTGGATGGAAAGGATGGTTGTATGATGAAGATGGTGGCAGTGGCTGAAGATATTATTGCTAGGATGAGCACGGGGCCAATGCATGAAAAGGTGGTTGGTGTAATGAAGATGGTGGCAGTGGCTAGAGATATTGGTGCTATGACAAGAATAGGGCCGGTGGATGGAAAGGATGTTTTTTTATGAAGATGGTGGCTTTGGTATGATGAGGATGGGGTCCTGGCTGGAGATGATAGTGGTATGATGAGGATGAGGTCCTAGCTGGAGATGATAGTGGTATGATGAGGATGGGGTCCCGGCTGGAGATGATAGTGGTATGATGAGGATGGGGTCCTGGCTGGAGATGATAGTGGTATGATGAGGATGAGGTCCTGGCTGGAGATGATAGTGGTATGATGAGGAAGGGGGCCTAGTTGAAGATGATAGTGGTATGATGAGGATGAGGTCCTGGCTGGAGATGATAGTGGTATGATGAGGATGAGGTCCTGGCTGGAGATGATAGTGGTATGATGAGGATGAGGTCCTGGCTGGAGATGATAGTGGTATGATGAGGATGGGGTCCTGGCTGGAGATGATAGTGGTATGATGAGGATGAGGTCCTGGCTGGAGATGATAGTGGTATGATGAGGATGAGGTCCTGGCTGGAGATGATAGTGGTATGATGAGGATGAGAAGTTTAGCTGGTGGAATAAGTGGAGGCTCTGGAGGGTTCCAGGGTGGCCCCTCTAGGGGTTGTGTCCTTCTGGGGACACGTGAGTGGAGGCCGAGGATCCTTGGGAAGCTCTGGAGAGTATGAGAGGTACCAGCTGGAGTCCTTGGCTTAATTGGATGTCCCCTCCTATTCATATGCACAGTGATGGCATTTACATATATTTGTAAGTCATTACCTAAACCTTCATTTACATCTGAGTCCAATCCCCCCCCCCCCCACATTCCTCCAGCTCTTAAAGTCATACACACCCATTTATTTCCCCCAGCCGCCCATTCATCACCTCACTAACCCTCCTCATCCTCCTCGCTCTTCTGTCCCTCCAGGTCCTGATGGAGTGAACCACCCACGAAAACCTTCACGAAAGGATAAAGATTCAGGATTCCTGCCGTCGGTACCAAACCCGGACTCCCCAAACTTTGCAGGTGCGCCTCAGACATGGGGAGGTCATAGAGGACAAAGATCTGGGGTGTATCACTTTAAGAGAGGTCCCACCTGTTAGGGGCCCTTAAACAGCTACCCATAAAGAGCCCCACTCATCCCAATGCCAGTCAGCGGCCCTACAGCTTGGCGCGGCGGACGGAGGGTTAACGGGCTGTGCTGCGACGGAGGCTGCGGTGGGGCGAGGGGGCTGCTTCTGCAGCACAGGACGGGGAACCACTGAGCTGTCACTTTGAAGGATATTCTCTAATAAAGCCGGCAATTTGGACAGAAGGAAGACAGTGGGGCTGAAAGCGAGGAGATGAGACGCTGATTATGTCTGGAGCCTCCAGGAGCCCGCCGCCCGTCCTCGCCCGCCACCCCCGGCGCGCCTCTGATTTAATGCGTTCCGCCAGTTACTGTGCAGATTCCTTCTTTTTAATTAGACTTAATTAAAGCAGTTTATTTAAATCCAAATGATACTGCCTGCAGCAAAAACGGGGCGAGGCGGGCACAGAAGACCACCCTGATAATGCTGCACACTGCATACACCACAGAATGTCACCCCGCAGGGGGCGGAGACTCATAGCTCCCTTCTGTCTGTATCACCCTGCAGGGGGAGGAGGAGACTCATAGCTCCCTTCTGTCTGTATCACCTGGGAGGAGGAGGGAACTCATAGCTCCCTCTGTCTGTATCACCCTGCAGGGGAGGAGACTCATAGCTCCCTTTTGTCTGTATCACCCTGCAGGAGGATGAGACTCATAGCTCCCTTCTATTTTGTATCACCCTGCAGGAGGAGGAGACTCCCTAACTTTCCCTCTGTCTGTATCACCCTGCAGGGGGAGGAGACTCATAGCTCCCTTCTGTTTGTATCACCCTGCAGGGGAGGAGACTCATAAACTCCCTTCGTCTGTATCACCCTGCAGGGGAGGAGACCATTAGCTCCCTTCTATCTGTATCACCCTGCAGGAGGAGGAGACTCCCTAGCTTCCCCTTTTGTCTGTATCACCCTGCAGGAGGGAGGGGGAACTCATAGCTCCCTTCTTCTGTTATCACCCTGCAGGGGAGGAGGGAGACTCATACTCACTTCTGTCTGTATCACCCTGCAGGAGGAGGAGACTCATAGCTCCCTTCTATCTGTATCACCCTGCAGGGGAGGAGACTCATAGCCCCTTCTGCCTGTATCACCCCCGCAGGGGGGGAGGAGACCTCTAGCTCCCTTCTGTCTGTATCCCCTGCAGGAGGAGGGGGAAACTCATAGCTCCCTTCTGTCTGTATCACCCTGCAGGGGGAGGAGACTCCCTAGCTCCCTTCTGTCTGTATCACCCTGCAGGGGGAGGAGGAGACTCATAGCCCCCTTCTGTCTGTATCACCCTGCAGGAGGAGGAGAATCATAGCTCCCTTCTGTCTGTATCACCCTGCAGGGGGAGGAGGAGACTCATAGCTCCCTTCTGTCTGTATCACCCTGCAGGGGGAGGAGACTAATAGCTCCCTTCTGTCTGTATAACCCTGCAGGGGGAGGAGACTCATAGCTCCCTTCTGTCTGTATCACCCCGCAGGAGGAGGGAGACTTTATTAGCTCCCTTCTGTCTGTATCACCCTTCGGGGGAGGAGAACTCATATCTCCCTTCTTTCTGTTTCACCATCCTGGTGGAGGAGGAGACTCATAGCTCCCTTCTGTCTGTATCACCCTGCAGGGGGAGGAGGATACTCATGGAAAGCTTCTGTCTGTATCACCCTGCAGGGGGAGGAGACTCATAGCTCCCTTCTGTCTGTATCACCCTGCAGGAGGAGGAGACTCATAGCTCCGCTCTGCGTGTATCACCCTGCAGGTGGAGGAGTCTCATAGCTCCCTTCTGTCTGTATCACCCTGCAGGGGGAGGAGGAGACTCATAGCTCCCTTCTGTCTGTATCACCCTGCAGGAGGAGGAGACTCATAGCTCCCTTCTGTCTGTATCACCCTGCAGGGGGAGGAGACTCATAGCTCCCTTCTGTCTGTATCACCCTGCAGGGGGAGGAGACTCATAGCTCCCTTCTGTCTGTATCACCCCTGCAGGAGGGGGGAGAACTCATAGCTCCCTTCTGTCTGTATCACCCTGCAGGGGAGGAGACTCATAGCTCCCTTCTGTCTTGTATCACCCGGCAGGGGGAGGAGCCTCATCGCTCCCTCCGCTCTGAAGCACCCTGCAGGGGGGAGGAGACTCATAGCTCCCCTTTTATCTTTTATCACCCGCAGGGGAGGAGACTCATAGCTCCCTCTGTCTGTATCACCCGGCAGCAGGACGAGACTCATAGCTCCCTTCTGTCTTTATCACCCTGCAGGGGGAGGAGGAACTCATAGCCCCCTTCTGTCTGTATCACCCTGCAGGGGGTGGAGGAGACTCATAGCTCCCTTCTGTCGTATCACCCTGCAGGGGAGGAGGGAGACTCATAGCCCCCTTCTGTCTGTATCACCTGCAGGGGGAGGAGGAGACTCATAGCTCCCTTCTGTCTGTTTTCACCCTGCAGGAGGAGGTGACTCATAGCTCCCTTCTGTCTGTGTCACCCTGCAGGGGAGAGGAGACTCATAGCTCCCTTCTGTCTGTATCACCCTGCAGGAGGAAGGAGACTCATAGCTCCCTTCTGTCTGTAAACACCCTGCAGGGGGAGGAGACTCATAGCTCTCTTCTGTCTGTATCACCCTGCAGGGGTGGAGACTCATAGCTCCCTTTGTCTGTATCACCCTGCAGGGGGAGGAGACTCATAGCTCCCTTCTGTCTGTATCACCCAGCAGGGGGAGGAGACTCTAGCTCCCTTCTGTCTGTATCACCCTGCAGGGGAGGGGGACTCATAGCCCCTTCTGTCTGTATTACCCTGCAGGGTGAGGAGACTCATAGCTCCCTTCTGTCTGTATTACCCTGCAGGTGGAGGAGACTCTTAGCTCCCTTCTGTCGGTTTCACCCTGCAGGTGGAGGAGACTCATAGCTCCCTTCTGTCTGTATCACCCTGCAGGGGGAGGAGCTCATAGCTCCCTTCTGTCTGTATCCCCTGCAGGGGTGGAGGAGACTCATAGCTCCTTCTGTCTGTATCACCCTCAGGGGGAGAGGAGACTCATAGCTCCCTTCTGTCTGTATCACCCTGCAGGGGGAGGAGACTCATAGCTCCCCTTTTGTCCCGTACACCCTACAGGAGGAAGACTCATAGCCCCTTCTGTCTGTATCACCCTGCAGGGGGAGGAAGGGGCTCATAGCTCCCTTCTGTCCCGTATCACCCTGCAGGGGGAGGAAGACTCATAGCCCTTTTGTCTGTATCACCCTGCAGGAGGAGGAGACTCATAGCTCCCTTCTGTCGGTATCACCTTGCAGGAGGAGGAGAGTCATAGCTCCCTTCTGTCTGTAGCACCCGGCAGGGGGAGGAGGGGACTCTAGCTCCCTTTCTGTCTGTATCACCCTGCAGGGGGAGGAGACTCATAGCTCCCTTCTGTCTGTAATCACCCTGCAGGGGAGGGGACTCATAGTCCCTTCTGTCTGTATCACCCTGCAGGGGGAGGAAGAGACTCATAGCCCCCTTCTGTCTGTATCACCCTGCTTGGGGAGGAGACTCATAGCTCCCTCTGTCTGTATCACCCTGCAGGAGGAGGAGACTCGTAGCCTTCTACGTGTATATTTTTCGGTAACCCCACATTCCCTGTATTCTTATCTCTTGCAGGAGACACATCTGGCAATGCGACCAAGACTGGCGAGAACGGTCCACTCCCCAACTCCCACGTGCCTCTGGTGGCGGGCGCAGCTGGTGGGGCCGTCCTGCTGCTCCTCGTCTTCGGAGTGGGGGGGTGGGCATGCCACAGGCGTCGCCAAGCCAAGCACAGCGACACCCGGCATCCACCCCTGTCGCTGGGTTCCATAACGTCCCCAAAGAGAGGAGGGGGCAACAACAACGGGCACGAGCCCAGTGACATCATCATGCCCCTGCGGCCTTCAGAAGGGGGTGCCTTCTGCCCCCACTATGAGAAGGTCAGTGGAGACTATGGACACCCCGTCTACATTGTACAGGACATGGCGAGCCAGAGTCCGGCCAACATCTACTACAAAGTATGAGAAAGCCCCCGTTTCCGGCTTCTTACCCCCTATAGTTTTCTTTTTCTTTTCCGTTCAGTATGGAGGGTGGGGGCTTATTGTAGGATATTTAAAAAGATGGGGTGCAGGACATTATGAAAGGGAAGTCTCTATTGCCAAGCCCCGCTGTGTGTGCCCCAGACGCCGCGCCCGTCCTCCCCACGACGCCGTCCACCCTGGAGGAGAAGGGGGTGCAGCGAGAATAGATATTGTGACATATCAGGGGCTAATGCCTGACCAGCCGAACGCCTCGCTTCACCAAAGGTCGCAAATCCATTGCCCACTGGACAGCGAAACCTCCTGACCGCCCGCCCCGGGGGGGCGAGAACCAAGCGTGCCAGATGAGCTATTCTGAAGATATCGAAATGTACTGCGATGCCTCGGAGGCGCCCTGACTCACAGAGACGCGGACAACAAGCGCTCGCTGCCGCCAGACAAGATGGCAGCCCTTGGAATTTTTTTTTAGATTTTTTTTTTTTTCTTCAATTTTTGGTTTTTGTAATTTCCAACCCAAAGCCTTAACTATTCGCCTTTATCACCCCGTGTCCCCGATGTGTGCTCAAAGTGAACTCGACCGACGATTTACGCCCAAAGCAGCGGCCAACGACCACTTAGGGCACCATGTTTGAAACGGTTTTGGTCTAACACTCATTTTTTTGCCCATAGGTTTCTATGAGGAAAAAAAGTGAGTTTTAGACCAAAACCGTTTCATACATGTGGCCCTTAGTTTTTTACGTGTTTTTTTTTTTTATTATTATTCTCCTCTCCCTGGTGCCTTTTTGAATCTAGGCAAAGGAATGACCCTTGATTTATACCTACATTTTCTTCTACCGTCATTGTGTACATCTTAGGTCACCGAAAACACGGCCGATGTCTGATTTATTTTTACGTTTTTTCCTTTTTTATTATTATTTTTTTTTTCCTCTCCCTGGTGCCTTTTTCAACCTAGGCCAGGGAATGACTCTTGATTTTTATTTTAATTTGGTACCATCATTGTGTTTGTCTTAGATCACTGAAAACACGGCCAACATCTAATTTCATTTTTTAGGGGATTTTTTTATTATCATTATTTTTCTCCTCTCCTTGGTCCTTTTTTGAATCTAGGCAATGGACTGACCCTTGATATATTTTTTTTTCCTTTGTACCATAATTCTGTACATCTTAGGTCGTCTAAAACACGGCCAACATCTGATTTTATTTATTTATTTTTTCTAATTACCATCATTTTTCTCCTCACCCTGGTTCTCCTGAATCTAGGCAAAGAAATGATGTAATTTAAAAAAAAAATTAAAAATTTTGCACCGTCATTGTGTACGTCATACCCTGTTTCCCCGAAAATAAGACACAGCGGATTTTTTTTTTTCATGCAATTCAGAGTTTGGCTGCTTATGCTGATGTCTGTGATGAAATCCCTACAGTATTTAAATACCATCTTGATGTTTTGTTCAACAATAAATGTGAATTTGTTCATAGAAAAAAAAACATCCCCTAAAAATAAGTCTTAGCTCGTCCTTAGGAGCAAAAATTAATATAAGACACTGTATTATTTTCGGGGATACGCGGTAGGCTATATCTACACAGCGCAGGATTTTCGTCGGGTTTTTCAGCGGATTCAGTATTTTGAATCCGCCAAAAATCCGACCGTAGCCAATAGACCTCAACAGAAAGGCCGTGCTGTAGTCTACACAGCACAGACATTTTACTGAGGGTTTCCAAAAACCAAACCAATCCTGCAGAATATAGAACATGTACATTCTGCTGGACCGCCGTCTGCTTCCTTTAGCCCCAATGTACTGGGCCACTAAGAATCCGAAACCTGAGCGTGTTTTTTTTTTGCGCAGTCCAGCGATGTGAAAATGCCGGCAGATTTTGGACCTCAGAAACTAGTGGACTTGATTATTCACAAACGTTGCAAAATTTTTTATTTTTATCAATTTTTTAGGAAAACGTAATTAAAAAAACATTAAAAATTAGAAAGTCATAGTGGGATAATTAAGTGCAAGTCCAATTTTTTCTGGCGAGTTTCTCTTTTGAGTAGCAGAGGAGTTTTAGACAAAGATTTTGAGCAAAACCACTTTGGGTAGGAGTTTGGGAAAGGGTCGCCTTTTTTTCTCAAGGGATGCGTGTTGGAAAAATATGTTTGTTTAAATACCCCCACAGTTAAAAACACAAAGCAAAAATTTTAAAAAACTAACAAATTACTAAAGCTGGGTTTTTTTTTAGAAACATTTTAAGCTGTACGTTCTTAAGCCCCCTTTTGGGGCCCAAACATTGTAACTATTTATCCCGAAGGGTTCCCTTGGGGGGAGAGGGATTTAACCCCCGTGTTTCTTTAAAATCCCCCCGCTCCCGCAAGGTCCCCAAAAACTTAAACCCGACCCCCAGGGAGGGCCCAAAAGGTTTTGGGGTTGGGGAGGGGTCTCTGTTGGAAACCCTTAAGCGGGGGTTTTATAGATAATTTTTGAACCAATTTTTTTAAAAAAAGAAAAGACTGGTCTGATTGGCCCCAAAAAAAAAATTTTTGGGGAGGAGGGTTTCCCCACCCTTGAGCCCAAACGGGGACGTTTTTATTGTTTTTCCACCCTTTTGGAAAATTCAATCCTTTTTACACCAATATATTTTGATGAGGGAAAAAAAAGGGGTAAGAGAAGCCTTTTGGTCAGGGATCCCCCCCTACAAATAGATTATCAATTTTTATGGATCTATTAAAAAGTAGTTAAACTTTTGAATTTTTTTTCCCATTTGGACAAGAAATTTTTTCCCGCGCTACAGGGACCTCGGTTTGGGGTTTTCCCGTGGCTCCGGGGTTTTGCTTAAAAATTTTTTTGTATCCTGTTGGAGAAAAGGGGAATTTTTTTTCCCAATTTTTTTCAATTTTTATTCCCTTGGGACGGTATGTGGCGAAGTTTTTCCTTTTTTGGGTGGTACGGGTTTTTCCCGTTAGGGAAAAATTTTTTAAATTTTTCAATGGGGGGTAATCTCTGATAAAATTTACTGCCCAAATTGAAAAATTTGCATTCAGTTCCCCTTGGGTGGGGCCAAGGGGGTTTTAAAGAAAAGGGTCGAGATTGGAGTGGGTCTTATTTAAGGAAATTTTACGTAACAAAAAATTATTGCACGCCGAGTTTTCATTTAACCCCCTATTTTAAGGGTATATAAAAAGGGGAAACTGATACGAGCCCGACGCAAACTGCTCAATGAACAAAAGTGGTTTAAGGGAGGGAAAAAAAAAGATTTTAGAGAAATTCAGGCAGGAGGGGTTTGAAGAAAAAAAATTAGGGGAAAAAGCGGGGGATGTTTTCTTCTATTCAAAGAGGGACCTTTTCCAAAAACAAGGGCCGAAAAATAAACAAAACAAAATTATGGGGTTTATTTCCCCTTTTTATAACATTTTAATTTTGATTTTAAAAGAATTATCTCAAAAATTTTTGGGGGGGTCCCAAAGAGTGATCCGTATATGGTTCCCTTTTTGAGGATCCCCCGTTTGTGTTTAAAAAAGGGCAGATTTAGGAGAAAAAAGTTGGGGTTTTTTAGGGTATCGCCAAATTCTAAAAACAAAAAGTGCAGATTAAAGTAGGGTTTTTCCCTTTTTTTTTTTCCCTTTTTATCAATTTCTTTCTGTTATTAAGGGCCCGTAATTTTAAACATCCATTACATGGCACAAAAAATTAGGTTTAATAATTTCTTTACCTGTAGTATACCCAGGTGGGTTATCTCATTAAAATGCCCGTGTGGCTCTGTGTCACGTTTGGCCAGCCCTAAAAGAGCTGTTGCTTGCGTCTATATGTAATAGATCAGCTATTCGTTCTTTTTAAACGAAAAAACCGAAAATGATCCATACCAGATTTGGCGAGGACATCTCTTGCCGGACATTTTTACACAGCAAAACATGGAGTAAGTGATTCTTTTTCCGATGGTGTGTGCTGGAGCGCGGTGGAGTGGTTAAAGAGACAGCGGGGTTAAATCCCGTCTCCTCAACGTTTGGAAGCCTTCTGGATCAATAAGTTACAAATGTTTAGCCCCAAAGGGGCCTTAATGAAGCGTTACAGCTTAAAAGTGTTTCTATGAAAAATAATAGCTTTAGTAACTTGTTTTTGTTTTTAATGCTGTGTGTTTATTAATCTGTGAGGTATTTAAACAGATGCATAGTTCCAACACGCATGTTGAGGAAAGAAGGCGGAGCCTTTGGAAACGTCGGCTATCCAAAGTGTGTGCTCGATCTTTGTCTACATCTCCTACTGCTACTCTAATGAGCTGAATAGTCGAGAAGAATTGGACTTGCACTTAATATACCACTATTGACTTCGAATATTATGAAGTTTTATTACGTCGTGTCCTGGAAAAATTGGTAAGAAATATATATTTTGCAACGTTTGTGAATAATCAAGTCCACTAGTTTTGAGGTTGCATGCATTTGAGCGGAGAAGGCAGGCTCGTTTCAGTGGCTTGTATTCATATGTGGTGATACCAAATAGAATCAATGTTTTCAGATATTGGCAGATTTTGGACGCCATTTTCAAATTGCTGTGTAGACATAGCCTTAGGGAATGTTCACACGGCTTATTTGGACGCTTTTTTAGGAGCGTTTCCGCACACAAAACAGCGTCCAAAACGCCCCCAGTTCATTTCATTCCTATGTAAAACAGTGTTTGTGGTTCACTCACGACGAGGTTTTTACGCGCTTCTTTTTAACTTTTTTTGGGGGCTTTAAAAAAAAAAACGTCCTGTCAATTCTTGAAGTGTATTTTTGATGCGTGTTGGTTTTGGCGCAGTTTTTGTTTTTGGGTTTTAATATGCGGGGTGAAAACAGTGTTTTAAAAAAATCATCCAAAAATTTCGCTTTAAAAAAACGGCCCCAAAAACCCTTCTGAAGAAGTGCGTTTCAGGGAGGTTTTAATTTCTGCTTTTTGGGGGCAGAAACTCTTCGAAAACCGCTTCGAAAACAGCTTCGAAAACAAACGTCAAAATCACCCCTTTAGGGAACCCTTCCCTTTGGTTACCAAAAAACACAGCCAAGGTCTGATTTTAATTTTTTTAAAATTTTTATCATATATTTCTCTTCTCCCTGGCTCCTTTTTGAATCTAGACAAAGGAATAAACTTTCATGTTTTTTTAAATTTTTCTTGTTTTTCCGTCTTGGGTCACCCCAATACGGGGACCAACATCTGATTTTATCTTTTAGGGTTTTTTTTTCGTTTTTTATTATTGTTATCCCCCGATTATTTCCTCTCCCCGGTGCCTTTTTATTTTAGGCAAAGGATGAAACCCCCAGTTTTTTTTTTTTTGGTACCTCACTGTGTACATCTTGGGTCACCGAAATCATCTTTTAGGTTTTTATTTTTTTTATTTTTTTTTTATTATTATTATTATTAGAAACCCTTTTTTTTCCGGTCGGGCTTTTTGAATTTTAAAACAAAGGAATTTACCCCTTTAGTTTTTTTTATTTTTTGCATACCGTCACTGTGTACATTTGGGTCACCAAAAACATCCCTTTTTGGGGTTTTTAATTTTTTTTTTTATTTTATAAAAATTATTTTTATTACAATTTTTCTCCCCGGGCTCGGGCCTTTTTTTAATCTAGACAAAAGGGAAAGGGCCCCTTTAAATTTATTTTTTTTTTGAAATTGGGATATGTCTTGGGTCACCGAAAATGCGTCCAATCTCTGATTCATCTTTTAGGGTTTTTTTTTTATTTAATTTTTTATTATTATTTTTATCATGCTTATTCTCCTCTCCTTGGTGCCTTTTGAGTCTAGGCAAAGGAATGACCCTTGATTTATTAATTTTTTTTCATTGTGTAAGTCTAAAAATTTTTTAAAAAAACACCCGCGACCCCCTTTTTATCTATTGTTTTTGCTTGAAGTGAAATTCCAGGTTTAAAAAGATGAGGGGAGGAAAAAAACTAGCAAAAAAATAATAAAAAACCCTGCTGATACACCTTGGGCCCGTGCCCGCACGTCGGGGCATGTTGAAATATAGCACCTCGACTGGGGGCACAGGAGAGAAATATAGGGAAGGTGGGGGGGGGAGAAAACCGAGCGTAATTAAGTAGGCCCCGGGATCATGGGGAGGATTGGGGGCTATTCGCTCTTCAGCGTCTCACCCCCCCCCCCCCTCTTTCTCCTTCTCCGTGTCTGCATCTCTCTCTCGCTCTCCGCTATGGCATTAAAGTGTCGGTCGCCAGGGAGACGGCGAACGAAAATGAACGATAAAAAAAAAAGAAAGAGGGAGATGTAGTTTTTACGGCTCAGCATTTAGAGAGATATTTGAAGATGTCAGCTTTACAAGTAAATACTCTTGATAAAAGACGGGCCTGGGCAAGGGCGGGGGGGTCCATTTTTAGACTTGACGACGGTCTCCTACCCCCCCACCCCCACCCCACCCCAGTCCCTTCGAATGAAATCATAGCCTGTGAAAATTAAGCAGACTTCATCTCCCACGCCAACCTGAGAACCGTACGCTATTGTTAGGGGTGTATTAAAAAAAGAAAAAAAAAAGTGACATGGGCCAAATAAAGCCCCTTTTGTTCAGGATCATATCTACGGTTTTGATAGGAAGCGACAGGTCGGGTTATTACGGCGCAGTTTGCGTTACCAGGGATAAGACGTCACGGCCCGTCTCCAAATCCCATTAAATGATCACACGTTTATATATGGGAAAGAAACATGGTGGTTTCATGTAGCCTAAGCCCTTTCTCCACAGGG
>JAODAL010075214.1:0-14084 GCA_025379985.1 Phyllomedusa bahiana
GTTCCCCCTAGGTGGTTATGGGCGGATGCCCCCCTAGGTAGGTTAAGGCAGGATATCCCCCTGGGGTTATAGGCAGGCATAGTCCCCCTAGGTGGGTTTATAGGCAGGCATATCCCCCTGGGTAGGTTATGGGCGGCATAGCCCCCTAGGAGGTTATAGGCGGATAGTCCCCTGGGTTGGTTATGGCGGTATATCCCCGGGAGGTTATAGGCAGGAATTTTCCCCCCTAGGGGGGTTTATAGGCGGGCATAGTCCCCTAGGTATTTTTGGGCGGGAAGTCCCCCTAGGGGTTTAGGCGGGTTTAAGCCCCCTATTGGGTTTTAGCAATATCCCCCTGAATTTTAAAGAGATATTCCCCCTAGTGGGTTTAGGCAGGATAGCCCCCTGGGTAGGTTATGCAGGAAAGTCCCCTAGGTAGGTATATAGGCAGGAATAGTCCCCCTAGGTAGGTTATAGGCCAGGATAGTCCCCCTAGTGGGTTTTAGGCAGGGCATAGTCCCCCTAGGTAGGTTATAGGCAGGCAGTCCCCCTGGTAGGTTATAGGCAGGCATGGGTCCCCCTGGTAGTTATAGGCAGGCATAGTCCCCCTAGGTTTTATGGGCGGGCATAGTCCCCCTAGGTAGGTTATAGGCGGTTAGTCCCCTAGGAAAGGGTTTATAGGTAGTATGGGTTGTTATAGCCAGGTAAGGCCCCGCTAGCAGGCTATAGGCGGGCATAGGCAGCATTTTAAAACAAAAATAAAACACTTACCTGGCTCCCCCTGCTCCGTCTCCCTCCCGTTCCGCCTCCTCGCTGTCCGGCCTCCCGCGCCTGTCCTCGGTCTTCTCGGCACAGGCGCGTGATGTCATCAGGCGCGCACGTAGCGTGATGACACACCTGCCTTGCCGAAACTCCGGACGGCCGCAGACGCCCGGGGCCACTGCGGAGAAACGGAGCGCTCGCTCTCTGCTCCGCAGTGGTAACTGTTCACTTTTAGGCCTCCCGGGGAGTCCATACAAGTGAAGAGATAGCCGGGCAGCGCCCGGGCCATCGCAGTGCCTGGACACTGTCGGCGCTACTCGGCGTTCAGTTATATGCGCTCCCTGAGGAGCTGCATATAGCTGAAGCGTCCCTGTCGGCACTCGGGCCATCGCAGCGCCCGAGCGCAGACAGTGACTCGAGTATAAGCCGAGGGGGATTTTTCAGCACATTTTTTGTGCTAAAAAACTCGGCTTATACTCGAGTATATACGGTAACACGATTTAAGGTATTTTTTTCCAGGATTTCTTGTGAAAGTGACATTTTCAGCTAAAACTGCATATTCTTGGAATTAAAAATATTTTTTAATTTTCACAGCTTAATGCTAAAAAACACTGTGTAACACCTGTGGGAGTGAATATACTCACAACATCCCTAGATGTATTTCTTAAGGGGTGCAGTTTCTAAAATAAGGTCTTTTTGGGGGTGTTAAGTTTTAGTGGTGTCCGCAAATCTGTTATGGTGTCTAAAAAACTCTGAATGAAAATGAGATCCCAAAATCTAGTAGGTGCTCCTTCTTTTCTGAGTCTTGTGGTTGAGTCAAATAGCACAATAGAGCCACATATGGGATATCCATAAAACAACAGAAAAGGGGGAATCAAAGCTGAGTTGTGTTTTCCTGTAAACATCTACTGTGTACCAGGGAATAATGATTAAAAATTGAAAATCTTCAATATCTGCAAATCTGTATATGCCTTAAAAATATGCTCCAAAATTTTTTTAAAAAAAAATCTCATAAAAAATATTCCTTTAATCAGGTGTATTTTGCAGCTCATTTTGAAGTATAAATTTGTACTTCAAAATTACATTGCTTGAACATATCCTTATAGTAGTTGGAACTAAGTTACTCCAGTTAGCAAGTTAAGCTGACAGGCTTAGGGTTAAGCTCTGATCCAGAGGCTGGAGCCCAGAAGGAAAAGCTGCTTGGTTGAAAAAAAATTGAGAAAAGTCTATCTGTAATGTGTAATGAGTTTTTACATTTTAGTGCTATGAGTAAAGAAAGCCTGCAAGACCCAATCTGAGATATCTCTGTGGTTGATTTTCCCGCGTCGATGTACTACACCTCCCAGCTATTCCACCCCGTAGGCCTACATCCAAAACCACAACCTGCAAAGAAGAAAAGCACAAATCTGCTTTTACATTAAAATCTGGGCTTTAAATGCCCTTTTTTGACCCAAGTTTTTGGGAAGATGGGATGAAAAAAAACTAAATCATGTATTGTTTTGTTTTCATTTTTACAGTGTTCAGTGTGTGGCATATAAAACATTTTAAACTATATAGCAATTGTATACTTTATATTTTTTTTCATTTTTTTATGACTTTTACATAATAAAAACACAAGAAAAAATATGTTTTTGTATTACCATATTTCATACAGTCAAACCCACAGGAACCTACGACTTTTCTTGGATTCCAGGTACTTTCCCATGGTCCTGGTGGGGAAAGGGGGATGTTTTCAGGGATCTGGGGACACATGCCCGAACCCCTTAGGCTGTTTTGATTTTTTAACATTTGCACATCTTCGGGCGCCAACATAAAAATAACTTTCCGATACCCCCCTGTCTTAAGGCGGGGCACGGGGGGAACGCATGAACCCCCGGTTCACTTTTTTGAAGCGCAGGTGCACACGACCTTTTCAACACCAAGGGAGGTTAAATAGTTACATAGTTAGTACAGTAAAACAAGACCCATCGTTAAACAAGGGTGGGAGACTATGGACAAGGGGGAGGGGGGGAATTTTTTTTACCCTACGGGTGCAGATTTTGGGAAACCCAGAAGGATTTTTTAATTCCTGACCCAAAATTTGAACTGGTCTAAACTAATCAGACGAAAATCTAAACTTTTTATTGGCTACATAATTTTAATATTTTTTTTATTTAAGTATTTATCTCGCCTTTCAAAAAACCCCTTAACGTCCCGCTGGATCAGCTTCTCAGGCAGGCCATTCCACATTTTCAAAGTTCTCATGGTGAAGAAGACTTTTCTTCTCTGAATAATTAACCTTTTTTCCCCAGATGGAGAAAATACCCCTTTATTTTTTGAGGGGGTTTACATGAAATAGCTTTTCGCATACTTTTTGTAATTGCCATTTAAATTAATAATTTCTCCCTACAGCGTTTTCCCTAAGACTAAATGGGTTTTAATTCCCTTTAATTTTTAAAAATAAAAATTTCCCCTTAATAGTTTGGTTGCACCAAATTTTAGGGGAAAATTTTTACATTCCGCCCACAAGACAGCCTCTTTTAATACATGCCAATATCCTGCTGGGCTTAGAGGCAGCTGTGGAAGAACCTAGGTGCGCTTTCTCTGCTCTGTCTACATAAGGGTGATTCCATGCTGGGGCAATAAGCCATACAGTTTCATACTCTCCCCTGGGCTAGCCTGGAATAATGAGGCTCTCGTAGCGGCCTTCAGATAAGGTCTCACTGGAAGAATCAAGGATGAACTAGCTGGTTGAGATCTCCCAACCTCTCTGGATAACCTCATTGTTCTTATTACTAGAATTGACATCCGTTTTGCCAAAAATAAAACTGGACCCGGGAGGAAAAGAAAATTTTTTGGGCCCCAAAGACTTCCTCATCTTGCATCACTTTTCCAAAGTTTCCGGGCCCCCTCCCCAAACAGTTCCTAAGTGACCCAGATAAGTCATTTTCCTAGGATAAACACATTTGCAGATGTCACCTTAATCTCTGCTTGTACTGTGGCAACAATAAACACTTCTTGAAGGATTGTCTGGTTCATCAAGGAAATTTCAATGTATAGAGTTTGTGGGGTGACTCTAGGTGACTCTAGGTGAAGATGCTGCCTCTCAGTGCCTGTTTATCCCGGTCTCTATTCTTTCTCTGTCTGGTGTCAATTTCCAAGTCTTCATTTTTTAGATTGGGAAACCTTGAATTTATTCACTCTTCTTTGGTTTCCCGTTACCACCTACCAGTCCCCTTTTGGGAAACCCCCGGTAATCAATTCCTCATAAGAAGTCCTGTCGGCTCCACCCAGTAAGTAATCCCTTTGATTATACAGTTAGGGCTTTTCTGGGGAAAATTTACTTTCACATCTCTGTGATGAGACTTCCGTGTATGGGACTCAAGCAAAAACACCCATTTTTTTCGAACTCAAGATGAGCATTGGGTTTCCCGGGTTTTTCATTTATTTAAACTTGATGAATATTTTGCAACATATTTTTCATATTGGATATTGAGTCTTTTTAGAGTTTCTATTAAGAAGAATTGAAAAATGAATCACTTGTGAGTGTGGCATAGTATATTATAGTGAGTTGCAGGTGTGGCCCTGCGAACGCCACTTGTAACCTGGGACATGTAGTGTTAATATTTATGTGAAGTCCTGACTGGCTTCATCCAGTATAGTACTATGCCTTTAATTATACATGTTAGGACATTTCATAAGGAGAACATTACTTTCTACAGTCTCCCACGCTTTACCTCAACATTTTTTCCCGGGAGTTCCCGGGCATAAAATCCCTTTATACTTGATTGAAGCCCGGCGGTCATCCATTGGGGGCAGCAGTGCCACTCCCCATTCCTTAACCTGTAAAAAAATGAATTTTTTTTTAAAAATATTAATATTAAAGAATACAAAAATTTTAACAAAAAACAATATTCCCCACCAGTTTCTCGGGTGGTCAGCAAAGTAAAAAGCACCCCCAACAACAAATGTATTAAAAAAGATTATATATTATCCAGAATAAAAAGGGAGTAAAATGGGGTAAAAAACTTTAAAATCAACCCCACAAAAGGGTTATAAATAAAAAATCAAGTACAAGGAAAAACAATATTTTTTTAAACCTATAACATATAAACCTTTTACAAAACACCCCTGGGAAAAACCAGAAACCAGCAAAAAAAATTTGCAAACAATTATATCATGTATCCGGGGGGTCGGGGCCCGGGGGGGATTTGATCTTGGGGGCCCCCCCTCTACAGAAAATATTCCCGGGCCCTTTGGGGCATTTATGCCCCCATTTTACCAATAATACAGTGTGCAAAACAAAAACTTTTGTGGACAATAGCAAGGGAGTCACACTTTTTCAGTCTAAATATATAGACACGGGGCAAGTAGCCCCATCCATATTCCCACCGCCCACATACAATATCCTTCCCCCTGTTTCCTGGGCAAGCACCCACCACCTTCTAAAAAACACACCGCTGAAAGGAAAAGTGTTATCCCTTTACAGGGGGCAGGGGTTTTTTCCCCCACTCTTACAATAGGAACACCTGTACGCTGCCCCTATACCCGCGCCAAAAACCTCAAAATGTATTGGAGGGCACATTTTTTTAAAAAAATTTTTTTTTTGAGAAAAAAGTTTAATTTGGGGTACATTTATTTTAAACCATATGAAGGAAGGGGTGCTTCCATTTTGGGTTTTTTGTCCCCCCCCCACTCTCACAGCTGTATAAGAAGGGGGAGCTTGCAGGTTGGTGTTTTTTTTTTTTTCTCCTGAAAAGGAGGTCGGTTCCCCGGTGGAGGCCTGATTGGCTTGATTAGAGGTAAAGATAGGATAGGATGCCCATTTTGAGAAACGTTAAAGTCGTGGGCAGCTTAAACATCTTTTATCAAAATATGTGAACCCAAGTCTCAAAGTTTTTTCATTATGATAGATACATAAATTTCTTTTTTAGGGATTTTCCCCTATTATTGCCCTTTTCACATAGGTCCACACCGAAGTCACCATCAATCAATATAAAAAATAACCCCTAAATCAGGGGGCTCACCGAGTTTTATTGATATCGTTCTCTTCCTCATGATTGTTTTATTCATTTTCTTTTGATCCGTTCCACCGGCCATGATGAATTGTCCCGGCCCCCACCATCCTGCAAAAATTACACACAAATACTTAGAAAACCCAATTTTCCAGCATCTTTTACCTATTCCCACCTCTGTACAAAAATACCCAGGGGGAAACCTAACTTTAAACCTGGTATCCAAGGGGGTGGAAGGGGGGGAGAGGACAACCCCCTGAGATAATGCAAACTATGGGCTCCTGCCCTCTCAAATTTTATACCAGGTAGGGGTCAAGACCCCAGGTAGGGGGCAAATGGGCAAGGTCCTAGGGGAACTAGAAGGCCCTTTTTGGAAGTAGACCCCGCGGATAAGTTGGTAGGTCTCACCAGCGGCTGGTGGGGGCCTAGCCACAGGTGGGTAGGGAAAGCCCCCATTTTTTGATAAGCAGGGGACAGTTAGGTTGGTGGGGCCCCATTAGGGGGCTTAGGAGGGGTTTGTGGGGTCCCAATTTTTAGGTGTAGGTAGGTGGTTTCCCCCAATAGGGGAGTGTAGGGGATTAGGTCCCCTTTATATAGGGTTCAAGCGTTTGGGGCCTCCTTTATATATACAGGTAGTTAGGTCCCTTGAAGGATATACAGGCAGTTAGGGCCTCTTTTTGTAGTATAAGTTAGGGTCCCTTTTTGGAATAAACAGGGGTTTAAGGCCCCCTTTTTGGTACACAAGGGAAAGGGGGGCTCTTTTAGGTAGAATACAGCAGTTATGGGTCTCTTTTTAGATATATACGGCTTTTTGGGGCCCCCTTTTGGGATATACGGTAGTAAAGGGCCTTTTAGCTGTGTCAGGAAGTCAGGGCCCCCCCACCCCCTTACTACTGAGGGGGAAGTCAGGGCCCCCCTTTAGTATTTTGGATCAGGGCCCTTTAGCAGCCCGGGGGCCCTTTAGTATCAGGGGCCCCCCCTAGCCAGAGCTCCCTTTTTGGGGCCAGGGCCCCTTTAGGTTCCAGGCCCCCTTTAGTAGCCCGGGGGCCCCCAAGGTGTAGGGCCTCCTTTGGTTGTCAGGGCCCCCCTTTGTATCAGGGCCCCTCTTTCATTAGCCAGGGGCCCCCTTTTTAGTCAGACCCCCCTTCATTAGCCAGGGCCCCCCCCTTTTTGTCAGGGCCCCTCTTTCATTAGCCCGGCCCCTTTGTATCGGGCCCCCCCTTTTATTAGCCAGGGCCCCCTTTGCAGTCAGGGCCCCCCTTTTGCCCGGGCCCCCTTTGTAGCCCGGGCCCACATTTTTACCAGGGACCCCCTTTTAGCAGGGGCCCCCTTTGTAGCCAAGAACCCCCTTTTTTAGCCAGGGGCCCCTTTGACCGGGACCCCCTTTTTAGTAGGGGCCCCCTTTTTATTAGCCCGGGGCCCCCCTTGTAGCACCCCCCTTTCATTAAGGGCCCCCCAGGGCCCCCCCCTTTTTAGCCAGGGACCCCTTTGTGCCAGGGCCCTCTTTGTAGCAAGGCCCCCTTTTTAGTCAGGGGCCCCCCTTTTTAGCAGGGGCCCTTTTGTAGCCAGGGGCCCCCTTTGTAGCCTGGGCCCCCTTTGGAACCCCGGGACCCCCTTTTTAGCCAGGGGCCCCCCCCTTTTTAGCCAGGGCCCCCTTTGTAGGGAGGGGGGGCCCCCGGATAAGGACCCCCCCCTTTTATTAGCCCGGCCCCCCTTTGTAGCCAGGGACCCCCCCTTTGGGAGCCAGGGACCCCCTTTGTAGCCCGAGACCCCTTTCATTAAAAGGGGGCCCCCCTTTTTAGTCGGGCCCCCCCTTTTATTAGCCAGGGCCCCCCTTTGACCAGGGGGCCCCTTTTTAGCCAGGGGCCCCCTTGTACCCCGGGGCCCCCTTTTAGCCTGGGACCCCTTTTTAAAGGGGGCCCCCCCTTTTAAAAGGGACCCCCCTTTTAGCCAGGGGCCCCCTTTGTGCCAAGCCCCCTTTGGAGGCAGGGCCCCCCCTTTGTAGGCAGGGCCCCCCCTTTCATTAGCAGGGGCCCCCTTTGTAGTCAGGACCCCCCTTTCATTTCCCGGGCCCCCTTTTTTACCAGGACCCCCTTTGTCCAGGGGTCCCCCCTTTGTAGCCGGACCCCCCTTTTTAGCCTGGGGCCCCATTTTTTTGCCGGGGGCCCCTTGTAACGGGGGCCCCTTTGTAGCCAGGGGGCCCCCTTTTTGCCGGGGCCCCCTTTGACAGGGACCCCCTTTTTTAGCCCGGGGGCCCCCCTTTTTAGCCAGGGGGCCCCCTTTTACCCGGGGGCCCCCTTTCATTACCGGGAACCCCTTTCATTTGCCCGGGGCCCCCTTTTATTAGCCGGGACCCTTTACCTGGGACCCCCTTTGTACCCGGGATCCCCCTTTTTAGCCTGCGCCCCTTTTTTACCTGGGACCCCCTTTTAGCCAGGGACCCCCTTTTTTAGCCGGGACCCCTTTTTACCAGGGACCCCTTTGTACCGGGACTCCCCTTTTTGTAGCCTGGGAAAAAAACCCCCCCCCCATTTTTTTTTTACCATGGACCCCTTGTAGCCAGGGGCCCTTTGTGCCAGGGGCCCCCTTTCTTTGCCAGGGCCCCTTTCATTAGCCAGGACCCCCTTTGTACCTGGACCCCTTTTACCCTGGGGGCCCCTTTTTACCAGGGGGAAAAAAAAAAACCCCCCTTACCCCCGGACCCCCCTTTGTAGCCGGGGCCCCTTGGTAGCCGGAACCCTTTGAAACAGGGCCCCCTTTGTACCTGGGACCCCCCTTTTTTAGCCAGGGACCCCCTTTTTATTAGCCAGGGACCCCTTTTAGCCCGGGGCTCTCTTTTTAGCCAGGGACCCCCCTTTTTAGCCAGGGGGCCCCGACCCCCCTTTGTAGCCTGGAACCCCTTTGTAGCCAGGAAGCACCTTTGTAACCTGGGACCCCTTTGTAGACAGGGCCCCTGTAGGCAGATTTAAAAAAACAACAAACAGCGACTATCTGGCTCCGGCTCCCGCTCCCGGCCGCCCCGAGGTCCCGCCAGCTTCTACTGCGGCCCTGCATAGGCGGCGCGGTGATGTGACGTCACCACGCCACCTACGACAGCAGTAGGGGCCGGAGCCCGGCAGGCTGAAGGCCTAATGCCTTCAGCCTGCAAGGGAGATCAACGGAGCGCAGCGCTAGTGGCGCTGCACTCCGCTGACACCGCGCAGTCCCAGGACTCGGGGACATTAGTCCCCGGCTACCGGGCCCGGTCTCTGGGCACTCCGGACGCAGGGTTCGGGCGTCCAGGGACCGGATGCAGCGGGCGGGCCCCGGAGAGCGACAGCACTGCCTCCGGGGCCCAAGGTGGCTCGGGGGGCCCACCGGGGGATTCACCGATCTCCCGTCGGCCCAGTCCGAGCCTGAATTATATCACAAACTGTGTAACAAACAACAACAATAATTTCATATATGGAGATCTATGAGTATATCTACCAATCTGGAAAAGGTCTCTTTTGGACTGTCTGAGAGATTCCTAAAACACTCCCCTTCCAAGGCTCTTCCCAAGAGTCCCTCCAAGAATGCTTTCCCCAGTCATCTAACTCTGGATATTTATGTCAATTTTTCCTTTGATCTCAATTTTCCCCCCATTAAGAGGAACAATTCTCTTCTCCTTTGACCCTTTTTGGGTAAAAACATTCTATGTTTATTGTGTGTTCATCCTGATATTTCCCTGTGATCAATCCTGGGGCAATAAACACTTCTTTTGTTTATTGGGTCCATCCTTTTAAGACTTTTCCCCCTGTGGGCAAATTTTACAGTAGACACGTGCAAACGAGGTATGGGCACTCTTCATCAATAAACCCCCTGATTGCATCCTATTCACCTGGCAAAATTCGCCTTCTGTGTCATATGATGGCTTTTGTTCAATCCAATTGTCTAAGGCAATAACCCTCTTGTATACATCCTGCTTGATTTAACCACTTGTAATTAACTATAGAAACCATTTCCAGGCCAGTCAGTGATACTTATAAATTTTCCATTTACAATTAACTATACAGTAACAGTTTAGTATAGACATATTTCCTCATATATCACATTTACAGATTATTCACGTTTATGCATATCTTACAGTCCCCCACTTGAGAGCGAACGAACTTCAGAGAGAGCTCTCTCACAATCAAATTTTACGATATAAAATTAGTTTTTAAGTTTCAAAGTGGTTTCTCATTCTATAAAATAAAAATGCTCCAAAGAGTGCAAGTCCAGTCTGTATGATAAGAAGTCCTTTAAAAGCCGCTCTAAATAATGGATGTTGTGTCGCATTATTCACGGAATCCCACCATGATGTTTGCACTAATTCCATAAGCGCCGTTGTTTGTTTTTTTTTTGTCTGTCTCATTTGAATGATGTGTTCTGTGTTCCTCATCATGAGAATATGCACGTCTATTGTCAGTGGTGGTATTGGTACATGGAATTCAGGTATTGATTTTTTTAACCTCTTGTTCATACCTTGGATTTATTTGTATTTGCAAAATATTTTGATGGACTGGGACTGGAACCACTGTATGACCATTGATTTTTGTTATCTTGTTTAGTGTAAAACAAAAATTTGGGCTAGGCACAAGACATTCCCCGCTTTCACTTAGATCATCTTTCTCACTTTTTTTGTTACCATACAATATTTACCTTCCCCTACATATGCAATACCATATCATTCTGCCACCTGGTCAGTTTAACTGAACAAGTTTGCTCCACTTTGGTTTTGTTTTCCTCCTCCACTCCAGTTTGGATTCCACAAGTAGCCTAAAGCCTAAAGTTTCAAAGATGTCACACCTGCAATTTTCTCTTTCCCTAGCATAACATGTAAGATCGGGTGCTCCCCATTGCCCTGAGTTCTGCCGGATCATCAATTTTGGTGGATACTGAAGTTCCTTCAATACCTTCCCTTCTAAATTTCCCAGGGAATGTATTTGTGCTAACTTGGTATATATTTCACTGGTGGGCCCGAGAGGTAGAGAGATTGTAAGGGGAATGTGCAAACTCAAAGGAATTTGGCATACATTGGCATGTCTTTTGATTTTGCCCAGGTCACGAATAATGCACATACTCCGCTGTATCCCAGTTTCACCATACCATTTCATAATTTTGTCATCTGAAATTTTAAAACAAAACACGTTCCAATTCAATGTTTTAATACATCAGACAGTTTACTTAGCATAATAATCCCATATGCGATACAAGCCACTGCTTTTCCCACCTTTTCCTGCTTGGCCTCCCCATTGTTTAGTGAAATTAAATTCATTTTTCCTTGTCTTGTATTTGCAAGAAAACTGAAGCAAAATTTTAGCATATTATAGATGGTTACCCTTTCTTCCCCCTTTGAGATTCCATGGTTATTTGACATAGGGGATAATATTTTTTTATTTAAAATGTCCCGGAGGTGCTGGTCATTTGAGTACAGGTTTTCTAGATCAGCTCTATTCCACACAGACATTCCTGATCCAAATAGGCCAGATACTGCACCAACCCAACCCTCTTCAGATCTCCTTTTCCAATTATGCTCCAAGGTTTTCCCATTTCTTTTCCAGAAAGATTAAATTTTATCTTTCATAAATGTGTCATATAAGCCTATAATTTCAGGAGAACAAAGATCGGTGGGCAGCTACCATCTAGAAAAATCTCATAAAACTGGAGCATATATGTATTCAATATTATTGTATAGTAGACCCAGGATTAACTGTGCCGTCATACCACTAGGGGACATCAGGGACATAACTGGACACTTTTCACTGTCTATGATGTCAACCTTTAGACCCTTATTCTGTTCTCCTTCTTCCAAATGAATTGTTCCAGTGAACATATTATAGAACCTTCTTTTTCTAACGTGAAAATTTTTCTTAGGTGCATTTGACCTGCCTTATGGGTTATGTTCTCCCATTCCATTTCTGTGGTTTTATGTAAGGAAGAACCAAATGGGAAAATCCACTTTACAGTATTGTTTTTTAAGGTTTCATATGGAATAGTGATATTACACATAACAATGAGCCAGGCACCTTCTGGTCCCTTAATAGTATCCCCTGTTGATTGTATTGTTGGGAACCTCAACCCAACTTCCAGCTGTATTTGGGTTTTTGGGTTTATATTTGCGCTTCTTATTTCTCTCTGACTGCTAGTCCCGTGTGACCCGAATATATTGTCATTTGTACTCTTAGAAGCATGCTCCTCACTGTTTATTTGGATTGCATGTAACTTTGTCAACCCATGACAGATGCCAGTCTGGATAAGAATCAGCAACTCTACCACGAATCTCACTTTCCAGTGTTTTCCAGTCTGAATGCTGCATCTTTTCTCAGAATTGTGGAGTTTCATTTCTGTAAAAGATGAAGCATTATCATGCAGTTATTGCTCATGCACTCTTCAGTTGATTAAGATTTCATGACTGGCTTGCCTTTGAAATTAGTCATTTTAATCAGATATATAGAGGGACTGGCTTTGTCTACAATGCTGAAGGGTCCTCTCCATGAAGGATTAAACGAATGTTCCTTTTCCCCAAATCTCGTACCATGGCTAAATCTCCAACATTGTATTCAAAGGGTCTCACTTTTTTTTTATCAAAATACTTCTTAATCTGCTTTTTCGACCTGCCAGAGTTTTGAGCAACAAAAACATTTACTTGCTGGATATAATCTGCCATATTTTTCACCCAGGTTTCAGAAGCTGCACCTTGTAATACTGGGGGTGTAAGAGGTAACAGGAATTGACCCGGTGTGCGCATTAATCTCCCTGTCATCACCTGATAAGGGTGGACTCCATTTGTAGAATGTGGAGTGGACCTCATTGCCATCAAACACAATGGTAACATATCTTTCCCGGCTGTAGGTTTTCCCATACAAAATTTGGTCAACATGATTTTGATTGTGTGATATCCCCTTTCAACAGCCCCAGATGATTGTGGATGGTAAGCAATATGAAGCTCTTGCTTAACATCCAATAACTTCTGCAACTGTTGAAACACTTTTCCAGTAAAAGCTGGGCCTCTATCACTGGCTACCACATGAGGCAGTCCCCATCTAGAAAATAATTCTAGAAGTAGAATTTTTGCTGCTGTGAGGGCATTCTGGTTTCTTGTGGGAAAGTCTTCAATCCATTTACTAAATAAATCAACAACAACCAAGCAGTATGTATAACCTCCTGGTGATTTGGGAAGTGGGCCAATAAAGTCAATTTGAATGTGTGACCATGGGCCTTCAGGCGGAGGTGCTATTCTCAAAAATGCCTTGTTTGAGGAACTTGGAGGGTTTACTTGCAGACAGGTTATACATTTCGAGCATTTATCCATGATATCTTCTTTTCACTGTGGGCCACCATACTGAATTAATTAATTTTTGTATGGTCTTGCCTGCTGCATAATGTCCGCCCACTGGGTGTGAATGAAAAATTTGAAAAAACTCATCCACACAATCTGGAGGCACGCAAACCACTGGGAAACCTACATCCTGTTGATACATTAGTATTGGTTCACCTGACACACAAGGGATCAATTCAGTACACTCTGCCCATGCTGTGGGTATTGGCAATGGCTTTCCAGCAAGATGCCATTCTCTAACTATGCAAAAAAGGAAAATCTTCCACTAAAACTTCACTTTTAATAATTTATCATTAAAAATACATCAATAGGACATATCAAAAGTCACACACCATAAAGGGACCCATCAAGCGAATCCTAAACACGAAATCCCTATTGGTCACCACAAGAGTAAAAAGCCTGTAATGCCCTAATCTATCTGTGGCCCTAAGGATAGTACTCCACAGGAGCAACGTCCCGAAAAGGACGGTCCCGCACAAAAGAGACTCCTAAATAATAAACGAGGCCGGAGGTTAGTGTATCCTCCATGAGAGAGGTGCCCCTCAATTGTGACCCCAATGGTGGTCACAATTGAGGGGCACCTCTCTCATGGAGGATACACTAACCTCTGGCCTCGTTTATTTCTGCTATGCCCACTGATGAACTCTGCGTCTACAGAGGGAAACGTGTTTGGGTGCCGTAGGTGGGATCTTTCTTGTATATTATTTGTTCTGACTTAGGATCCTGTCTACAGAGGTTAATATATGTACTCCTTAACCATTTGATTGGTCTCCTTATATGTATTTTCCCTGTGTGTAGGGACACATAGTTTAGGAGTCTCTTTTGTGCGGGACCGTCCTTTTCGGGACGTTGCTCCTGTGAAGGTAGAGAGGTTTGAATCGATATTGTGTTATATGTATAAATTATGAAATCCCAAGCTTTTCTCCTTATAAGGCATTTCAGCTGAGCAGAATCCATTTTGTGGAGAATGATGCAGCAATTATGAAGAAGCTAAGATGGCTCGGATG
>JAODAL010075215.1:0-14084 GCA_025379985.1 Phyllomedusa bahiana
CTGAGCAATTCGTGCTGTAATTGTGTCACATGCTCATCGACACTTTTATTAGGGTGTGACTTCACTCTCCCAGCTCTCTTTGGCAATATCTCAAAAGAGCCCTTGGATGTCTCGCCATAAAGTAATTCAAAAGGGGAAGAAACCATGTGGATGCCGGTGGAACAATCTCTAATAGCAAACAACAGATAATGTAAAAGGTAGTCCCAATTCTCGGCCATCCTTCTCGACTACCTTCTTCAAACATGGCCTTTAAGGTCTTGTTGAAACGTTCCACTAAGCCAATCTGTTGGGGGGTGTAAAAACAGAGGTGCGTAGTTGGGTCACCTTCAGCACTTACACAGGTCCCGCATAACTTTTGACATTAAACGGGGTACCTTGATCCGTCAGGCTCTCCTTCGGTAGTCCGTTCTGGAATAAGATGTGCACAATCCCTTGCAATACCTTGGTGAGCATTTCTTAGGGGGCACAGCTTCAGGGTATCCGGGTGGTTGAGTCCTTGATGACCCAGTATATACTGGTGTCCCTGCCGATTTTACCAGGGGTCCCACTAAATCCATGCCTGATCCTCTCCAAAAGGAGTTTCAATAATAGGCAGGGTATGAGAGGCTTACTGGTAAGGGCGTCCGGGGAGGTTATAGGGCACTGGGGACAGGGACTGGCAATATCCACGGATTTCACGGGTAGACACCCTCGGCAGTAATAATTGGGTAGAATTCTTTTCTCGGTTTTTGTCTGCCCACAAGTGCCCCCCCAACACATGACCGTGGGCCAGAGCCATTACTTACGTCTATATGGTTTTGGAACCAAATTGCTGTTCCACGACTTCCTCGCGGATTTTGGTAATGCGATACAACAGGTTTCCTTTTACAGAAAGTGGGAACCTTTCCTCTGCCCCTGGCTCTTGAGGAACCCCATCAAGCACTACCACACTATTGAACGCCCCTCTTAGGGTCTCGTCCTGCAGTTGAGCTGTCCCAAAGTTTCCCCGGGAGACCCCTAGATCGGGAACGGTCTCTTCAGGGGTTGGCTCCTCCTCGTCACCTACCATGACCGAGAAATGGGAAACTCGGGGGCCACGTTGGGGTCAGGGCTCTCAGGGTGTCGGGGTGCTTCCCTTGGATGGTACTTTTCCACAGGTCCCCAAAAAGAGTGGGCTCAGTCCCGAACCTTTTATCATTCATGTTAGTAACCCTTGTAAATTGCCTACATGGTGTGACACTGTAACCTTAGTGGAGTTTACTGACTTGGGCCACTGGGAAACTTTGGTTTCTCGCATGTATACATGTGACCCCCAAGGTCTTTTCCCTGGGACCAACACTGCGGGACATGGGACGTCAGGAGCGTGACAAACTTCCGAGTCAAAAAGTCCTATGAGAGGGCTGTCATTCACCCTGATGGACAGAGTGGAAGTCCCTTGGTAGTGTCCAACCCGGCTGTGCATGCCCGGGGAGCGCAACAGAGACGTACGCCGCCCAAAGGAACAGTCATCGGTTCCGAGCCGAGGGGGCACCGGGCGCCACATTGCCCCACAGCTGGCATCTCCAGCAGATATTGTCCTGGACCGGGGGTCGGGACGTCGGCTCTGGCAGGGCCCTGGGCCTTGGGTATGGGCGTCTCTAGAGAGCTTAGTACCCCTTCTTTGGGCTTCCTGGTCAGTCTGGGTCTGCCTGTAGGGAGAGGCAAAGGGTCCTGGATCCAGCCAGGGAATTCTCCAGGCCTGATATCTCTCCACTAAGCCGATCAAGGCATCTGCCGTCTGGGGATTCCTTGCGCACCCAGCATTGCATGGTTTGGGAAGAGCGGTGAACAAAGCGGGTCCATCATGACCTTCTCTACCATCTGGCTGGGAACACACCTCCGGTTGCAGCCATTTCTGGATTGAGTGCAGGAGATCAAACATTTGGGTCCTTTGGGGGCGGTCCCTCCTGTATCCCCCGGAGATTCGCACCCTTTGTTGCCCGGACTGTGACGTCACACCCAGGGTTGCCAGAATCTCCGACTTGAGTCGAGGGTATTCCCTGGCATCCTGCAGGATATGTTCATAGTAAGCCTTTTGAGGCTCGCGGTGAGAAACGGGGCCAGGACCTCTGCCACTGCGGAGTGGTAGTCTCTCCAGTTCATCAACCCGCTCAAAGACGGTAAGGAGGCTTCCACGTCGTTCTTCTGGGGTCATCTTCTGCAGGGCTGTTCTCGTACCCTCTTCCGCGCCTGTGTCCGTCTCCTACGGGTGTATAGCTGGGCCTCCTCCCCCGGAGTCGCATTCCTCACTTGATGGCCATCTGCCTAATCAGGAGCTGTTCGTTTCTGCTGTGACCGCACGGGACTCAGCATGGGCCTGTTGCTGTTGGGGCTCACTGCACCAGGTGCTTCAGTCAGCTCCTCCATTTCACCTGTTGGTTTTAAGAGTAGTAGAGCCTTTAATAAGAGACATTGCAGCCTCTTAAACCAGGATGTATGGCCCGACATACGAGGACACCATTTGTGGGAAATCAGCTCAAAACGGAGGCAGTCCTAAACGTGCAACACTGCAGGATTTATTTCAACAGTCACAAAGTCCAGAAACTTAAATAGCAGGGCTTGTTCAGCCAAACAAACAAAACTTATAGTCCGTGTTATCGGTCACATTACCGTTACAGCGGTTCCGGGGATAATATAACCCGTGTGCAGGTCTCTGCAGTACTCTCAGGGTTGCATGTCAGCTCTAGGCTCTCTCACTACTGCTCACTCACTGAGCAGTGTTTGAAACGGAATGGAAACCACACCCCCTCTCACCTGAGCCTGCTGGCCTTTTATAGGGTGGTAAGCCAGGACTGGTTGTGGGAGCCAGCCCGTCCCACCCAAACTCTACAGACTGCTCCAATAAAGGCCGACCCGGATTACGGCATTACTGCATACTAAAACAATATCAAACCCGTGTCAGTGGCCTATTGCTGCTGGAAACCAGAATATACCGGGCTTTATTTCACCGATCTTAGGCAGATCGGTGGACACTTAACGTCCCTCATTAACAGCTCTTGTGCTTCCTATCATTATATTATATAAATATATATATATATTTATTAATTTGGAGGAGGTAGCAAAACTTGGCTGGATTTTTACTAACTTCACAGTCTGATCAAACCCCTTCATTTACTCAAGGACCCTTCTATATCTGTATCGAACTGTATAAAATTAATCCCTTCAGTAAAATTTTCATCTATTTGCAACATTATTGTTTAAAAACATTTTATTTAAGGAAGTTCCCTCGTGTATATGCTGAGAGGAGAAAGGGCTCCATCACCCTCGGACCCCACCGTGACAGGAAGGTTGCAGAAGGTGAGCCCCATACGTTGCACTACAAACACCAGCATCACCCTCAGCACGGCAACATCATTATCATCACTCACAGGGTATGACATATTGAATGCCTTCCGGGCTGTCTGTAATGTCACCATGTCACAAAAACAGAAAAATAAAAAAGTTATGGCTCTCAGACTGTGGCAATGCAAAGATGTGTTTTCCTGTGTGAATAAAAGTGTTTTTATTCTGTAAAAGCAGTAAAACATAAACAAAATTTACAAATTGGGTATCGCTGTATTCGTATTGACCTGCTGAATAAAGTTAGCATGTCATTTATACCACACTGTGATGGCTGTAAAAAATAAAAATAACACTACCAGGATTGCTGTATTTTGTTCAGAATGCTTCACAAAAACATTAATAAAAAGTGATCAGTCATATTAACCTCATAATGGTACAAATAAAAACGTCAACTCATCCTACAAAAAACAAGTTTCTGCATAGCTCCATACACAGCAAAATAAAAGTTATGGCTCTCACTATGACGACATAAAAGAACAGTTTTTTATAAACACATTTCTATTGTGTAAAAGTAATAAAACATAAAAAACTATATAGAATTTATATTATTGTAATTGTACTGTCCCTCATAGTAAAGTTATGATTTAATTTATACCATTCAGTGAAGGCTGTAACATTGAAGCCCAAAAAACGAGACTTTGTTTTTTCCTCCTCATTTTCATGGCCAAATGCTAAAAAAACTATGGAATACCAGTGCACCCAAAATGCACAATACACCACTAGATGAAATCCATGAGGGGTGTTGAATCCAAAATGAGGAGACTTCTGGAAGAGTGATGCCGGAATTGGACAAGTCACCACCATACAGTATAGAAAAGCAGGTGCAGGCAATTCTATCCTTAACCCCTTAACGACCTTGGGCGTATCCATACGTCCAGGTCATTTGGGGGTTCACGCACCTGGACGTATGGATACGTCCTGAGTATCGCGCGAACTTTAAAGCAGAGTTCGCGCGATCGGCGCGGGGTGTCAGCTGTATATTACAGCTGTATATTACAGCTGACATCCCGCAGCGTCGGCCCCGACCCCGGATCGCTCGGGGGGGGAGGGGGGGCGGTTAACCCCTTAATTATTGCGACAATCGGGTCGCAATAACTAAGAGAGATGCAGAAAAATTTAAAAGTTATGGCTCTCAGACTATGGCGATGCAAAAACGTATTTTCCTGGTTGAATAAAAGTGTTTTTATTGTATAAAAGCAGTAAAACATAAAAAAATATACAAATTGGGTATCGGTGTAATCGTATTGACCTGCTGAGTAAAGCTACTATGTCATATATACCGTAAAGGGACCGCTATAAAAACTAAAAATAAAAAACACTACCAAGATTGCTGTATTTTGTTCAAAACATCTCAGAAAAACCTTAATAAAAAGTGAACATAGCATCATATGCACCACATAATGGTACCAATAAAAACTTCAACTCATCCCGCAAAAAAAAGCCCATACACAGCTCTGCACACAGCAAAATAAAAAAGTTATGGCTGTCAGAATAGGACAACATAAAAACGCAATTTTTTATAGATGTATTTCTACTGTGTAAAAGTAATAAAACAGAAAAAACTATATAAAATCTATATCATTGTAATTGTACCGACCCCCATACTAAAGTTATCACATCAGTTACACTGCCGGCAATGCTTAAAATTAAAAACTAAAAAAAAACAATAAACCGAACTGGTTTTCCCCCCCATTTTCATTGCCCAATCAAAAAAAAAAACTAGGGAAACACCTGGCTTTCCAAAATGCACAGTAAAAACCCCCTAGATGAGATCCCGAGGGGTGTTGAATCCAAAAGGGGGGCAGGTTTTCGCCGTTCTGCTACTTTGGGGGCTTTGCAAATGCGACATGGCCCCACCAAAATCTGCGTTCCAAAACCAAATCGCGCTCCCCCCTTATACCCCCCAAAGCGCCCAAACCAGTTTACACCCACATGTAGGGATTGCCGAATTTGGAAAAATTGCTTAAAAAATTTTAGGGTTCTTTTTTCCGGGTTTCCTGATATAGAAACATTTAAGCTAAAATTGCAATTATTTAAAATTTTTTTTTTTTTTTAATTTTCACACCCTTATGCAAAAAAAAAATTGTGAATCACCTTGGGGCTATATACCAATCACCCAGGATATATTCTTTAAAGGGGGTGTTTTTCCAATATGGCTCTATTTGGGGGAGTTTATTAATTTTTTTAGCACCTTAGGGTGTCCCCAAACCTGAAATGGCGCCTAAATAAATCGTATTAAAATGAGCCCCCCGATATAGTAGTTCTCCTCCTTTCTGGGGCTTTGGGTACCAAAAAATGCACTGGGGCCACATAGGGGGATATCTCTAAAAAACGGAGAACGGGGGAATTAATTAATTGCATTTACATGTCACATTTACCGTTTTCAGGAATAATGGAAAAATATTGAAAATCTGCAAAAAAAAGTGAAAAATTTTAAATTTTCACCTCCCCTTTTCTTTAATTTCGGGGAAATATCTGAAGGGTTACAAACTCCTAAATAGGTTGTAAATACGTTAAGGGGCTAGTTTCTCAGATGGCATCACTTATGGGGGGATCTAACATGCAGGCCCCTCAAAACCACTTTAGAACTGGAGTGGCCCTAAAAAAGATATTCAAATTTTTTTTGAAAATGTGAGAAAATTACTACTAAATTTTTAAGCCCCTAAAGCAAAAAAAAAAAAGACATTTAAAAAATTATGCCAACCTATTGAACAATTGTAGATGCAGTTATAAAATATTTTGTGGTGAATAATTATCTGTTTGCACCAGAAATTTTTCAACTTTCAAAATTGCTAATTTTTCCAAAATTTTTTATGAATTTTTGGGGTTTTTTACAAACAAAAGGATTGTAAAGGGTAAAAATTTCTTACTAAATTAAAGCAAATGTGTCCGAGAAAAACAGTCCCCCTGAATCACATAATTGGTAAAAGTTCAAAAGTTATTTTCACATAAATTGCACTCAGATTTCAAAAATAGGTGTGTCAGAAGGCAAAACCTGGGGGCCTTAAGGGGTTAAAGCCAATAGCTGCAATGCTTCAAACACAATAGCAGCTATCCCTTATGGGGAGTACATAAGGGCTAAAAGAAATTGCACTTTGGAGAAAGATTATAAAGCTATAGAAAAAAATGGGGATAAAAGGTTACAACAGAGAGGATGCAAAAAACGGGGATTGCAGGAAGCAAAAAATAAATACTATGACATAATCACAATTACTTGAGAGGAATCCCACAAATTAGACCAAAGCAAAGGACATAGGACAAACATTTTTTTTCCCACAAGTTTCAGTAGAAGGAAGTAAAATCTATGGGCGACATGTATGAACGGACTTTACGCCTGTTTTTCTGGCATACACTGCGCCTCCCCCGAATCCCCCTGTCGGGACGGGAGCTCGCCCCTTTCGGGCCCCGGTCCGCATGAAGGGGCGGGCAGTGGGGACGGGGGGGGGGGCGGGTGTAGGCATTCCGGGGCGGGACCGGCGCCCTCGTAATCCAGGGAGTACCATCGCGGCTCCCAAATTTGGGCGCTCGGGGAGCTCCGACAAACGACCAGGTTTTTTTTGGTCTCGGCTAGCCAGCCAATAAATTTTGGGAGCACAAAGCCCCTTTTTCCCTATGGGAAGTGAAAACCAATCAAATCCAGGGGGGAAAATTTAAAAAAATACAGAAAAAAGACAGAAAAGAGCTGAGGGCTGAGCTAGGGGGGTCGGGGTATCCCACCCAAATCAGAGGCGATACTTCTCCCCATTAAAATATGGAAAAATCCGACTCAAATCTCCGCCTCAGCGGGGGGGGGGGCGGGCATGAAGTTTTAATCAAAAATTATTTTTATACGTAAAAAAACATTCTCCGATAAAGACCAAACACTTCTTTAAAAAAAAAAGCAGTTAAAAACCCGAAAAACCTTTTCGTCGCCGAGCCCCGGGCTACATAAATTTGCCATAGAGAGAATTCCCGGGGAAAAAGACACTAATTAAAATTTTGTAAAGCAATTCTCATGGCCCGGCATAAACCCAGCCAAAAGAATAGGAGCGACAATGTCCCATATATCCTAGGAGGGAGAATTTGACAATCAAATGGGACGACAGGGGGCCCATTCTACCTATGGGAAAAATGGACCAATCATATTCAAAAGGGGGGCGTTCAAAATACAGAAAAAAAGGGCAGAAACAGCTGATTTGGTTGGGACGGGGGCTCGCCGCTTAGCCAATCAGACCGACTGCTTTCTCATAGAGTTCTTTTGGGGAATTTAAAATTTAAAAGAGGCGCCGTAATTTGGACCAAGGGGAGACGGCGACGCTCCTAGGGGTTTTCTAATGAAATTTGGGTATAAAAGTACAGGGCGAAATAAAATTATAACCTCAGAAGTTGTCCCGATGTGTTTTAACAACAAATACTAATATGTGGCTAAAAAAAAAAAAAAAATCCAAATCTGTTTATTTCTTTATTTCGTTGCCAAGGATAAATTTTAAAGGGGGTGCATCGAAAAAAAAGAAATAAGCAGTTTTTTCTTGTTTCAAATTTTATTTCGTTAGCCAAATTTTTTTTTTCCTTTTATATCACATCGGCAAAACTTCTTAGTGTTATAATTTTGATTTCCCCATTACATTTTATCCAAATTTGCTTAAAAACCCCCATGGAGCTTCGCCTCCCCCCTTTGGGCCAAATTACGGCCCTTTTTTAAATTTCTTTCCCCCCATAGAACTCATAAAAGCAGCTCGGCCCCCTCTGTTTGGGCTAAGGGGAAAAGACCAACCCGTTTCTTCCAATCACAAGTTTCTGCCTTTTTACTGTATTTTGAACTGCCCCGTTTTTGAATAGATTGGCCCTTTTTTCTCCATAGGATGAATGGGCCACTGCGCCCTATTCTGATTGGTCAATTCCCTCCATGGGTTTTATAATGGGACATTGTCGCCCCTTTTTAAAATTGGCGGTTTTTTGCCGCCAATGAAATAGCTTTCAAATTTGAATTAGGTTTTTCCCCGGAAAATTCCTCTTTGGAAATTCCCTTTTACGCCGGTCTCGGCACGAACCTTTTTTCGGGTTTTTAACTGCTTTTTTTTTTAAAGAATTTTTTCTGGCTTTAGGGAGATGTTTTACACTGTAAAAAAAAAATTTGTTGATTAATACCTCATGCCGCGTGGCGCTGAGCGCGGAGTTTTGAGTGCCTCATCTCCCATAAGATAAGGGGGAAGTAGCTCGCGTCTGATTGGCTGGATACCCAAGCCCCCCTACTACCCAATAACCTTTTCTGTCATTTTACTGTTTTTTTGAATTTATCCCGTCCGGGATTCTGATTGGTCACATTCTCCATAGCCTAAATGGGATTTTTGTCGCTCCTATTTGTTGGCTGAGATGCCAAAGCCCCCGTTATCTCGGGCCAATCACTCTTTCAGCATTTTTACTGTTTTTTTAAACAGCCCCCCCGGCCGTGAATTCTGATTGGTGTAAAAATTCCCCAAGGCTAAAATGGGCCTTTGTCGTCGATTTGATTGGTTAAAACTTCTCCCAAGCCTAGAAGGGGACTTTTCGCTCCTATTTTATTGGCTGAATACCCAAACCCCCCCGTTATCTCAGCCAACCCCCCCCCCCCCCCCCCCCCCCCGCTTTTTTACATTTTTTACTGTTTTGAACAGCCCCCGCCGTGGATTTGTTTGGGTCAATCCCCCCCATAGGTTTTAATAGTTCATGTCGTCCTATTCTGATTGGCCGTTTTCGGACCAATGAAAAAGGGTTTCAGTTTTTTTAAAATACTGATTTCCCGCCATTTCCAAATCCTAATTCTTAAATTAGGATATTGGAAAGTGATTTTGTTTTTGAAATTTTTTATTTTTATGTTTCAGCTTTTTTCCTGAGAATAAATGCCTTTAAAGGGGATTTTGGATTTATACTCCCCACCGACATGTGGGTGATTTCTCGCCGCTCCGCCTTCTCCCATCGGAACAGATTTTGGCGCAGTCCCGCATGGCGCCTAAGTCCCGCACTGCCCCAACACACTGGCGGGCGCGGGCGGACTTTTCCCCGCGTATGAGGGCCTTCCTCGGATGGGGGTTTTTTCGGGCAGCGCCGCACAGCGCCCATTGTCCCCGGGAAAATGTGCCCCACCACTGGCGAGGGGCGGCGGACTTTTCCCCCCCCATGTTTTTTCGCACTACCCCCGGCGGACAATCTCAGACGCGGCCCGCACTTCGCCCAACACACTGGGGAGGCGGGACTTTACATGAAAAGTTTGACGCGGCCCGTCCCCGACATAAACAGGGGCCCGATTCCGCCCGGGGGAAATCGGGAAAACGGCGCCTCGACCTGGCGAGATTCATACATGTCGCCCTATATGTTATAAAAATCTGAACATTTTGCATCAGGATACAATTCTTTCTGAAATTTTGGAAAAAGGAGTTGTTTGTGTACCAAAAAGGGCAAAAACTGTAGGAAATACAGTATCACCTAGCGCATTAATTTCTACAAAATCACATATTACAAGGTTATCATTAAAACAAATTTTTGTGTGTGGTGGTCCACGGGGCAATTTATGTACAAGGGTAAAAAAAACTAGTTTTTTCAGATGCATATGATACAAAGAATTTTACAATACACCAATTTTTAAACTGTGATAGTCATTACGTTATTTATATCATAGAGTGTACCTTATGCAATAAAAAATATGTTGGTAGCACCATACATAAATTAAAAGTGAGAATAAGTGAACATCTTACTAGTATAAAAAACCATACGGGACAAATGTCAGGTGTTGCAAAGCACTTCATTGAATGCCATGGTGGGAAGTTAACAGGATTTTGTTTTTTTTCGCCATTGAACAATTTGAGAAGCCCTATCGAGGTGTCAACTGGACAAACAAAATTGACAATGGGAAGCATATTGGTACTAAATTTGAAACTAAGCCCCATTGGCTTAAACTAAGGACAACTTTTTACTAGATATTAACCCCCAAGGACCCCCCTGTTTTGACCTTCCTGAACAGCCTTTTTTTAAAAATTACATGTGTCAATTTATTGAGAAAAACTTTTTTACACTTTCACCTTTCCATGTGATCCAAAAGATTGTTTTCCCGTGACACATTTTGCTTTAATTAGTAAGAAATTTTTATCCATACAACCTTGTTTGTTTGTGAAAAATATCCCAAAATTTTATGAAAAATTTTGGGAAAAATTTTCGATTTTTTAAAGTTGCAAAATTTTTGGTGCAAGCAGATAATTTTTTCGCCACAAAATTGTTTAACTAGCATCTACAATAGTCCCCCATAGTTTGGCTCTTTTTTTAAAAGTCGTAAAAAAAAAAAGACATTAAAGGGGTTAGAAAATTTAGTAGTAATTTCTCTATTTTCAAGAAAATTTGCAATAAAACATTTTTTTGGGACCACTCCAGTTCTCGTGGCTTTGAGGGGGCCCGATGTTAATCCCCCATAAGGATGCCACTGAAAACTGACCCCTTAAGTATTTACAAACACTTTTGGGAAATTGATAACCCTTCGATATTTCCAGAAATTTAAAACAAAAGTGGAGGTGAAAAATTTAAAAAATTTTACTTTTTTGCAGATTTTCAATATTTTCCATTTTCACTGGAATACCCCGGGAAATGGACTAGGGAAAAGCAAATTAATATCAATTCCCCCCGGGCTCCTTTTTAGAGATATCCCATATGTGGCCCCCCAGTGCATTATTTGGGTCACCCAAAGCCCCAAAAGGAGGAGCACCTCTATACTCTGGGGTTCTCATTTTAAAAAGATTTTATTTAGGCGCCATTTCAGTTTTTGGGGGCACCCTAAGGTGCTAAAACTTATAAACACCCCTAAATAGACCACATATTTTGGGAAAATAAAAACCCCCTTAATAATATATTCAGGGGTGCATTTATATATGACCCCACAGGTATTCACAATTTTTTTTTTAGCATAAAAAAAAGTGAAAATTAAAAAAAATTTTTTTTTTTAAAACGCAATTTTTGCTTAAATGTTTCTATATACAAAAGGGAAACCTGGAAAAAAGAACCCTAAAACTTTGTTAAGCAATTTCTTCCCGTTCGGCAAACCCTACATGTGGGTGTAAACGCTGTTTGGGGGGCAGGCAGGGCGTATAAGGGGGACGCATTTGGGTTTTGGAACGCAGATTTTTTGGGGGGCCATGTCGCATCTCAAAGCCCCCAAAGAGCAGAACAGGCGAAACCTCCAGGGAAATCGCCCCTTTTTTGGGTTTAAAAACCCATCATGGATCTCATCAGGGGGGTACTGTGCATTTTGATGCCATGTTCCATAGTTTTTTTTTTGCATTGGGGAATGAAAAAGGGGGGGGAAAAAAAAGTTCGGGCATTGTTTTTGAGTTTCAATTTTAAGGGATTCGCCGTGCATTGAAATGTGTGATAACTTTACATTGGGGTCGGGGACAATTAAATGATATAATTTTTATAGTTTTTTTTTTTTTTTATTACTTTTTAACACAATAAAATCTTATAAAAAATTCTTTTTATGTTGTCCTATTTGACAGCGATAACTTTTTTATTTTGCTGTCTCGAGCTGTGTATGGGCTTGGTTTTTTTGGGGAAGGATGAGTTTTAAGATTTTATTGGGACCCATTAAAGGGGGGGGATATGATCATTATCACTTTTTATTAAGGTTTTTTGAGATGTTTTAAACAAAAAAACAGCAATCTTTGGATGTTTTTTTTTTTTATTTTTTTTATACGGTCACGTACGGGTTTTATGACATGGTAGCTTTACTCAGCAGGCAATAGATTGCCTGTACCCAATTTGTAATTTTTTTATGTTTTACTTTGCTTTTTTACAATAAAAAACACTTTTATTCAACCAGGAAAAAAACATTTTGCATCGCCAAGTCTGAGAGCCATAACTTTTAAATTTTTCGTGTTTTGGGGCTGGTAGGTACTTGTTTTTTGCGAATTGGTTTACGTTTTTATTGTATCATTTTTGGGGGGACAAGGCTTTTGATCCCTTTAAATCCCTTTTTTGGGGGGCCAGGGTGAAGAAAATACGCAATCCTAGTAGTGTTTTTTATTTTTATTTTTTAACAGGGTCACCTTTCAGATCCGTGATAAGTTTGGGTTTACTCTTTGGGTTGCTACGATTATGGCGGTACCCTATTTTATTAGTTTTTTTATGTTTAAGCACTTTAAAAAAAAATTAAATGTGTTTTTAGTGTGTAAAACAATTATTTATGGGGTTTTCTATTTTTCTGAGGGTATAAATTTTTTATTTTTTTCCCTATACAGAGGGTGTATAAGGACTTTTTTTTTGGGGTGAACTGACGTTTTTAAATTTGGTTTAAAAAATTTGGCATTTCTAAAGGGGTTTTTTTTATCCCCCTTTTTATTCCATTTTTTTGTGCTGCGGGATGAACAATAATCTTAATTTTGGGGATTTTTTTTTTTTTTTTTAAAAGGGGTTCCCCCTACGGGTTAATTTAAAAGACAGATTTTTAGGGCCCGGTGTTAACCACGCGCAATACCCAAAATTTTGGGGGACTTTATTTATTTTTGATCTTTTTTTGGGGGGTTTTTAAAGGGGAAAAAGGGGGGGTGTACGTATTTTTATTTTTTTTTTCTGGGGGTGTTTTAATTGTTTTTCCTTTTTTTTAACTTTTTTTCCCCTTTTTTCATTTTTTTTTTACTTTTTTCCCCATTTGGGGATTTGGGAAAGAGAGTTTTTTAGATCTTTTCCCTTTAATAGGAAAAGTTTCATACTTGGTTTTATGGGCTGGTTCCCATGACAAAATGTCAATTTACGATGCCCCCGGGGGGAAAGCCCCAGGGACGGGCCCTGCAATTGTGCGTCACAAAAAACAAACCCGGAAAGGGAAATTTTCTGCCCTTTCCCTTTCTGTCTGTTAGAGGGGAGGAGTGCACGGATTCCCTTTGTTATTGCGACCCGATCATCCCCGATAATTAAGGGGGTTAACCCCGCCCCCCCCCCCCCCAAGCGTTCCGGGGTCGGGGCCGAGGCTGCGGGAAAGTCAGCTGTAATTTTTCAGGGTGAAAAACCCCCCACCGATTTGCGCCGATCCCCTGCCCTTTAAAATAGTTTGCGCGATCCTCAGGACGTATCCATAAGTCCCGGTGCGCGAACCCCCAAAAAGACCTGGACGTATGGATACGTCTAAAGGGAAGGTTTAAAGGGGTTTTGGGGTTTAAAAAATGTCTTTTCCGGTTTCTCCCGACAAAATTTTGGCGTCCTTTTTTGGAACATGATGTTCAATAGTAATTTTTTTGCAAAGATTGGCTGGGGGTTCTTGTTTTTAAAATTTTTTACGTTTTAAAAGTGAAAATTAGCTGTGAACAAGGGCTTGGTTTCCCGAAAGTGTTGGCCCGATGGGCCCGCCTACTTTTAAATTCTAAGTACTGGGTGTAAAATATGGGTTTAATACAATAAAGTATGCTTTTTTTTAAAATGTACCCCCCGGGTTTTTGGGTGTCTCCATGCTGCAAGCCGTCGCAAAGGAGCATTTCGGAGGGGCAGACAATCTGGGACCCCCAAAAGCATTGATCTGAAATTCTGGAAGGTTTCACCCCGTTTTTATACTTTGGGGGCTTTTTAAATTTAGACCCCCGGCACCTTTTAAAAAACTAATTTTCCAAAAACCAAATAGTGGGGGTCTTTTCCCTTTTACGCCCCTTTTCCCTTGCCCAAACAGCATTTACACCCACATATAGGGGTTTTGGGCCCAAACTTGGAAGAAAAATTTTGTTTCAAAAATTTTGGGG
>JAODAL010075216.1:0-14083 GCA_025379985.1 Phyllomedusa bahiana
TTTTAGTTTTTGGGGTTAATAATGGTGTTGTTGCTCCCCAAACTTTAAGGGTCATCGCGCATAATCGATGCTCACATCAAAAACCGTTCGATACAGGCCGATTATCGACTATCGATCGATCTCGATAGCCAACGCAATCGCCAAACACTAGTGAAGATTATAGCTTGGAAAAAAGTACATCAGGATATACCAGATTTAGAACTAATACAGAAAAGGACTCTAGGATTGAACCCCCACTTTCTAAAAGTTATTGGGAAGATAATGTGGGATTTTATATACCTATTGCTGGTGCTTCAACTCTACCTGTATAACTATAACACCACGCCAACAAAAAAAGAAAACAAATCACTAATTGACAGGAATATAATAGATATACACCATGGCAAAAAGTTACAAACACCTACCACAAAGTAAAAAAATAATAATTATTGAAGTAACTAAACACATAAAATACATATATACTAGATTCCTGACCTTCAGGAGATTTGTAAGTGTGGCCCAGTTTGACATAGGCTTCCGGACATATGACAAGATAAATGAATAGGTATGTTGTTTTAGGCACAGTTCACACGGCTCATTGCCAGCGTAATTGCGGGGACGGATTTCGCCCCGCAATTACGCCGGCTGCCGTGCAACGGGGGCGGGGGGCCAGCAGCTTGCCGGCCCCATAGACAGTCATTGTTCATGGCGCGTACACGCCGTAAATATTTGACATGTCACTTTCTCCCCGATTCGCAGAGCGGGGAGGAGAGACAGAATCCATAGTTCTCTATGAGAACTGTGGATTACCATAATGACAGGGACGAATTTCAGCCCGTAATAGGCGCAAATACGCTGCGCAGTACGGCTGAAATCAGTGCCCAAATAAGCCGTGTGAACGGCCCCTTAGCTGGAATAAAGGAGGGTCTATTTTCTATTGGCGGCTTTGGGTTTAAATAGTATCTACCCGCTAATGAAGCTGGAGGTGAAACATGCCTCTTTTTTAGTCTGTATATAGCTTTATTTTCTTGTCACCATTTTTCGTTTTCACTTTATAGGAGATACTGCTAGCTATTACCCAATTTTTGGTTATATATTGCACGTTGAGGATTGGACATTAATTATGGTAAACCCGGATCCTATTTTGATAGTATTTTGATTATTTTTAGCTATACACTTTCCTTTAAAGGCTATTGTGTTATTATCTTTTTTCTTTATTTTTTAATGTATTAAATGTATTAAATATTTTTTACTTTATGGCAGGTTTTTGTTACTTTTTGGAGTGGTATAATTATTATAGCGTACAAGGATTCCACTAATTATAGCATGTACTTTACTTCTAAAAGAACATTTACATGTGGCACCATTTACAAAAACGTAAAGTCAATGCTTGAGCAAATGCTCAAATCAGTACTCCATTTTGTTCTTTTTGACAGTGTTGAAAGATAGAGCTGATGTGCCCCAATACAGACCACATGTAAATAATATAAAAGCTTTCTAATATTAAACTTCTTCAACTTAAAGGCGATAAAGCCAATCTGATCCCGTAAGATCAGCAATTACCAAGCATATTCTATTTTCAACAAATTTTACTAGCAACTTAACATCACAATTTAAAAATGTGATAGAGTGGTAAGTATCTGGTAGAAAATAATCTTTTCTTATTTTAGGTACTAATGTTATACTATTATCTGGGGTAGAAAGGGGTAAAATTATTTTCTCAGATGAAACATCCACAGAAGATATTTTAATTCGGGTAACAATTCTTCATCGGATTTGTAATACAGCTCAAATGGTAACCTGTCAGGGCTTGGTGATTTATGAAGAGCAGTTTGTTTTAATGCTGATCTTAATTCAGTGATGGGAATAGGTGCATCAAGCATATCTCTCTGTGCAGATGTCAAAGTAGTGAAAGGAATATTCCCTAGGTAATTCTCAATGTATTTTCATTGAAACCAAGCTCTAGATGTATGTAGATGTGAAAAATATTGTAGAAAATATTGATTTAATTATGTCATTGCCCTTCCTCTAAAATCTTTAAGGGGCATTATATTTTGCTTCTCCTTCTGTATTTAAAGAGGATTTTCAGGGTAATTACCCTGCCTTCTAACCTCAGCAGATCTCAGCTAACACAATGTAGTTTTCCTTACTATACCTTATGGTAATCAAGTGCTGTGTGGGAGATCCTTGTTATCTCCAGTGTGTTCCCTCCCAGGCCTACCTCCTTGACATATATAGCATCTCCCCTAGTCAACTGACTAGCAGACTTATAAAGGCCAGGCAAACCCTGGCCTGAAACACGGGGAGTAGCCACCCAATACTTTGCCTACTCTCAGTAAGAGCCGTCCCAGATTGGCTGAAACGGCCATATTAACGGTAAATGGATGCCAACCACTTACTGTGGCTGACACAACATAAACGGATGGCTCCTACTTCACCAAGGCCAGGTACCCTGGTGACATGTCACTTATTACCTTTTTCCTAGATGTATGCAAGATATCTGGATGGGTTGTACACACCATTATGGACCTTCCCTGCTGCCTCCTTACAATTTATATAGTGGTAGAGTGACATCAGGCATTTGCATGTTTCTGCCACTAGGTGGAGCAAAGCAGGATACCTATCTATAACCTTAATACATGTTAGGCGCATTACTTATGCGCCTAACACATAGGCGAGGCGCGTCGAACTTTACACATCATTTATGAACACACAAAAACCACTTTCATACATCAGGCGCTTATACGCTAAAAATGAGACTTGACTATTCACTTCGACGCACCTTCCTTCATACATGTCACCCTTGGTGTCTGTTCAGACCTCCATATTTTCAGGGAGAGAAAATCGCAGCTTCACTCTGCTCTGATTAAAAACCGTCAGTGTGGATGGGCGGAGTGCACAACAAAAATGGGGGCTAGCCACTCCCCCCATGCAAACAGTCAAAAAAGCAAAAATTAGTAATTGTGTTTTCATTGCTTCTGCTGCCACACCAGCGTCCACCTATACTAAAATTTTTTTAAAATTGCCTTGGATGTGATGACCAATTTTTGCTTTTTTGACTGTTTGAGTGGGGGTGTGGCTAGCCCCCATCTTAGTTGTGCACTCCACCCATCAATTCAGACTGTTATTAATTAAAGCAGAGTATAGCTAGGATCTTTTCTCCCTGAAAATATGGAGACACCAAGTCAAAAAATTTACATTAAGGGCCACATGTATGAACATTGGTGCTAACAGGTCAGTTCTAAATCACTTTAAGGCAGTGTAGAATGTGCCAGAATGTATTATTATTATTATTATTTATTTTAAAGCGCAATTGATCGCATGGCGCTGTACATTCAAGGGGGGTTACATATATAACATATGTCAAACAAGTACAATGATAATGATGAAGACTTACAACTGGCACAGAGGGTGAGAGAACCCTGCCCGGAGGGCTTACAATCTACAATGGACAAGGAAAGAGACAGAAGGTGAGGGGCAGAAATGTTTGTGGGGTAGCACAGTGGCAGCAGGTTGTAGTTTATAGGCTATCCTGAAGAGATGGGTTTTCAGGATGCTTTTGAAGCTGGTGAGAGTGGAGGAGAGTCTGATGTGTTCAGGCAGTGAGCTCCAGAGAATGGGGGAAGCACGAGAGAAGTCTTGGAGACGGTTAGGTGAGGAGCTGACAAGCGGAGAGCAGAGAAGAAGGTCCTGTGAGGAACGGAGATTGTGTGAGGGGAGATATCTAGAGATTAAAGCAGAGATTAATGGAGAAGAGAGGTTGGCAAGAGCCTTGTAGGTCATGGTTAGTAACTTGAAATGAATTCGCTGGGCAATGGGGAGCCAGTGTATGGATTGGCAGAGTGGAGAGGCAGGAGATTAGCAAGGAGAGAGGTGGATAAGACGGGAGGTGGAGTTGAGGATGGTTTGAAGGGGAGCAAGATGGGAGGCCACAGAGAAGGATGTTGCAGTAGTCTAGGTGGGAGATGACCAGGGCACTGACTTTGCATTTTTGTAGTATCGAAGTTAAGATATGAGCGGATGCAAGATATGTTTTTCAGGTGGAATCGGCAGGCAAAGGTAAGGGCTTAGATGTGTGGTGTGAAAGACAGAGAGGAGTCAAGGGTTTTCCCAAGGCAGCGGACTTGTGGAACAGGGGAGAGTGTAGAGCCATTGACTGTGATAGAGAGATCAGGTGCAGGGATAGAGTGGGATGGTGGAAAGATGATGAATTCGGTTTTCTCCACATTTTGTTTTAGGAGATGGGAGGAGAAGAAGTAGAGTTGTGTGTCATCAGCATATAGGTGGTATTGAAAGCCATGCGATGCTATGAGCTGACCTAGGCCAAGTGTGTAGATAGAGAAGAGTAGTGGGCCCAGGACTGACCCTAGGGGGACAACAACAAAGAGCGGGAAGGAGGAGGAGGAGGTGCATGAGTGAGAGACACTGAATGTCCGATCAGTGGCGTATGAGGAGATTTAGGAAAGGGCCAAGTCCGTGATGCCGAGGGAGGAGAGGATGTGTAGCAGAAGTGAATGGTCGACAGTGTCAAAGGCAGAGGACAGTTCTAGGAGAAGGACAGAGTTATGGCGTGAGGCTTTAGCGGTTATTAGGTCATTGGTGACTTTGGATAGGGTGGTTTCGGTAGAGTGGTGGTTTCGGAAACCAGATTGTAGTGGGTTGAGAAGAAAATTGGAGGAGAGGTGAGAGGACAGTTGAAGATAGACGTGCTGTTCGAGGAGTTTGGAGGCAAAAGAAAGCCGTGAGATAGGGCGAGAGTTGGACAGTGAGGAGTGGTCAAGAGATGTTTTTTTAAGGATGGGTGTGATGGTAGCATGTTTAAAGGAGGAAGAGAATATGCCAGAGGTTAGTGATAGGTTGAAAAAGTTGGGTGAGGGCTGGGATGATAACAGCTCTAAAGACTGGGATGAGATGGGATGGGATTGGGTTAAGATTACATGTAGTAAAGTTGGATTTGGATAGTAGAAAAGAAAGTTTATCATGAGTAACAGTGGGGAAGCAGGTTAAGGGGAAGATCATTGTGCAGCTATAGAGGTGGGCGCTAGGGCCTGGGGGGGTGAAGCCTTCTCTGATGAGGTTGATCTGGTGTGGAAAGTGAATGGCAAAGTCATCTGCTGAGAGGAGAGAAGGGGGAGGAGGTGCTGCTGGCTGGAGGAGAGAGCTGAAGATGTTGAAGAGTTGTCTAGGGTTGTGAGACAGAGAGGATATGAGAGTGGTGAAGTAGTCCTGTTTTGCTTAGGTGAGTGCAGATTTAAATGTGGGGAGTCATTGTTTGTATGAGGCAAAGTCCGCGGTGGAGCAGGTTTTCTTCAAGGTTTTCTTCAAGTGGCATTCAGCAATTCTGGAAGCTTGCCTCAGCTGTTTGGTGGAGTCTGTGTGCCAGGGTTGTCTGTTGATTTTCCAGGTTCTTTTGTGTGTGAGAGGAGCGACTGAGTTAAGAGTGGAGGTGATTTTGTTGTTGTAGAAAGCGGTGGCTGTGTCTGGGTCATCAAGGGAGGAGAATGTAGAAAGAGGGGCAAGAGAGTCAGAGAGAGTTTAAGAGTTAAGGTTTTGTAGGTTTCTTTGGGAGTGTACTAGATGTGAGACAGGAGGGACAGGTGGAGTTGAGATGGTGGAGAAGGTAAGCAGATTGTGGTCAGATATGTGGTGGGGAGAGTTTGAGAATTCAGATAGGGATCAGAGGCGAGTGCAGATCAGGTCTAGTGTGTGTCCATCTTTGTGAGTGGCTCCAGAAGTCCATTGTGAGAGGTCATAGGAAGAGCAGAATGAAAGGAGTTTGTTGGCAGTGAGTGGGGTGTGTCAATTAGGATGTTGAAATCTCCCATGATAATAGTGGGGATGTCAGTGGAGAGAAAGTGGACAAGCCAGGAAGCAAAGTGGTCAAGGAAAGCAGTGGCAGGGCCTGGTGGTCAGTAGACAACAGGCACTTGAAGGTTAGAGATAGATACGGAGAGAGTGCACCTCAAAGGAGGAGAGTGTGAGGGAAGGCAGAGGTGGAGTGGGGACAAAGGAACAGTTGTCAAACAGGAGAAGGCCGACACATCTGCCATGCTTGTTACCGGGGCGGGGGTATTGGTAAGTTGGAGGCCGCCAAAGGAGAGCGTGGCAGGGGAGACTGTATCAGAGGGTTTCAGCCAGGTTTCCGTCAGACCAAAGAAGAGTAAATTACACAAGATGAATAGGTCATGTATGTAGAGAGTTTGTTACATACAGACTGTGCATTCCAGAGAGCTCCTGGGATAGAGGTAGGGGGAGCAAGAGTCAAGGGGATGTGTTTGAGGTTGAATGGGTTAACACAGTTTGTAGTGGTGAATCTGTTAGAGAAGGGAGAAACAATGGTGGGAATGTGCTGTGGAGGCCATGGGTGAGGGATATGTCCCCAGAATCCAGGAGGAGCAGAGATAGGGTAAGCAGGTGAGAGTAGGATAGACTGTAGTTTGGTTGGGTCTGTTTGGTGCGGAAGGCATTAATAGTGGGGAAGAGGTTGGTGGCAGTAGACAGGTGAGAGGGTCGAATGAATGGAGAGATATAGAGCTCTTTGCCCAGCGAAAGTGTTTGGGGATAGGCAATTAGTATCAGGAAAATGGAGGTTGGGATAATGGAGGAAAGGAAAAGCATAGGTGAGATAGGTTAGCAAGGTTTTAGTGGAAAAGAATATGAGTAGCTTTTACCTTTGCAATCCTTGTTCAATCCTGGTTTAATTCTGGCTTTAATTCATCCACACTTAGAATGGCTCCCCGGTCCTCAGCTTCAACCCCCACAAAGGGGCTTGGACTGTAAAGGTAACTCCAAGGTCTTTACCCTCAACGTAGTCACTTGCAGTGATGACTGGAATGGTGCAAAAAGGTAAGGCGTAAATGGAGGTTAGGATAGGGGAAATACAGTAATAGGCAGGTAGGAATAGCCAGAAAGTCGAGAACAGAGAGTCCCAAACTAGAATTAGAAAAGCCAAACGCTGAGTTCCAACAACTAAAAGCACAAAGTGGCAAGGGTGAAGTTGGGGAGGAGCTCTTAGATAGTTGTCCCAGAGCAGTGGCTATTAAACCCTCAGACTTGAGGAATGGACTGAGAGATGTGGAATGCTGGCCATGGTTTCCTGTGGCTGCAGCACCAGCTGTGACAATATGCCATTTTTGTAACAGTCTTTTCTTAATGCATTTCCTTGCAGGTGCAAGAGTTTAGACACAGGGACTCTTAATGTTTATGTACTACATACCTCTTAAGTGGTGTCAGAAACAGTGCAAAAATAACCCTGGTTATGTTTACACTAATTCTATAGTTTCCGTAATGAACAGAGTGATGATAATTGTATTGTGAAATTAATTTGAATGGATCATATTGAATTTTACTGGGTCATTTAGGTTTAGCCCATCCCACTGTGTTATTATGGAGATGGAAACACAAGAAAACAGACCGAGACTGTCAAGTGAACAGATGAGTACAAACACACACATGGGCAAAATTGTCAGTAACCTTCAGTTAAAGAAAGAGGAACTCACAATGTTCATTGAAATAACTTGAAACTGTCTAAAGTAATAATAAATTTAAATGTACTGACATTCAACTAATGAAAATCAGACATTGCATTTGAATTGTGGTTCAATAAAAAAAATAAAAATAAAAACTTATGAGACTGGCCTGGACAAAAATGATGAAACCCTTAGAAAAGATTGAACATAATTTGACCATGTTAAACTAAGTTGTGTCCTGTAATGAGCATGGTAAAAAATAGTCACTGTACCCTTTGGTATCATGCTGGGTACAAACTGGACATGGACCAAAGCAAGCTAAAGAGAGAGTTGTCTCAGGAGAGTAAATAGAAAATTATAGATAAACATGTTAAAGGTATAGGCTTTGAGACTATCTTCAAACAGCTTGATGTTCCTGTTACTATACAGAAGTTTAAGGTCTATGGAACTGAAGCCAATCTCCCTGGACATAGCCACAAGAGGAAAATTGATTACAAATTGAAGAGATGTATAATATGAATGGTAACCAAAGATCCCAGAACAACTTGCAAAGTCATTAAAGGTGAACTCCAAGGTTAAGGTACATCAGTGTCAGGTCGCACCATCCATCACTATCTTTGCCAAATTGGACTTATGGAAGACAATCAAGGAGGAAACCATTGTTAGACAGATGAGACAAAACTGGAGCTTTTTGGCAAGTCACATCAGCTCTATGTTTACAGATAAAAAAATGAAGCATACAAACTAAAAACATTATACCTAGTGTGAAACATAGAGGAAACTCAGTTATGTTTTGGGGTTGCTTTGCGACATCTGTCACAGGGTGTCATTAATCTGTGCATGGTACAATTAAATCTTAAGACTACCAATGTATTCTGAAGTGAAATGTGCATTCCTGTGTTAGAAAGCTTGGTTTCAGTCCCAGACCCAAAACAAAAAACATACAGTGATTTACAGTTTGTCCTATACACACACTGAAAGAAAGCCGTCAATCACTTTATGTGGATGGAGTAAGCAGGACTCACTATCTCTTAAGGATTCTGGTCAGGAGGTTATTTGCTTTTTACTCCACAATATAGTGTTTAGGAAAAAAAGATAAATTCCATACAACTTCTTAATCATGAGTGTGACAGAGTGAACTTAGGTGGTCGCAGGTTTCTGCCATTAGGTGGAATAAAGTAGGTATCCTGCTCAGATGTGCCATCGAGGACCTGGTCTCGGTGGGGGAAGCCAGCTACTTTGTGTCAGTAGCTGTAAGCTGATACTGAGCTATTATGGGCTGTCTTTTCCTGGAACAGCTATAGCGTTGGGTGGGTGGGTGGCTGTTCCCTCATTCCAAGACAGGCTTTTGGTAGGTTCTTGGAAGCTTATTAAAAGCCTAGTATTCCAGGTGATCAGGGGGTGTGGTTCACTACCAAACAGTACTGGAGCAGCAAAGCTGAGGAGAAAGCTTTGACCCCCAGAGGATTGAGGGAAGCCTTTACAGTGTACTGGAGTGTGTAATTGTAACGGCCCAGTCCAGTATTTGTCAGGCGTCAGGAGGTGTGTTGTTGCCGTTAGTAACCCTGGACTATGTGTATTAGGGCCTACATCATTCTGACTGTTTATATCTTAGTTTAAGCCTCTCTTGTAGTATATTTAATGAGCAATGTATTTCTGTATTTCTATTTGTGTGATATTCTGTGTGTATTGACCTCTAGTGGTGAAGGTGTTGTTACAGTTTCCATAGCAACCCACTAGGAGATATTGATTGGTCAATTCATATGTCTGTAAAACAAGTGTTGAGCTTGATCAGAGCTCCTCCCCTGCAACCCATCAGTCTCTAGTGATTGGCCAGGGGAAAGCTGGCTCCGCCCACCCTCTACCCAAGAGGCTGTGCGGGTTCTGACAGTTGGTCAGTTGGTAGTCTGGCTTGGCCAGAGTCACATCTAACCTCCCTGCATCACCTCAGAAATCCTGTCAGGCCTGAGGTTTAGTCCCCTAACCTGTTCCCAGGCAGCTATAAGGATTAATGCGTGTCCTCATTGTCTCAGTAGGACATTCTCTGTATTTAGTAGTGCCTGCTGTCGGATTGGTGAAGTGTTAGAGGGTCTCCCATTCACCGTCCATGTCTTCCTGGCTTACAAGTCAGTGTGTCCATGCGTATCCCTCCTGCTTGTCAGTGAGCGTTTACAGCGTCATCTTCTCTCAAGTTTATTCAAGTAACTTCAAGTAACCATTCACACGCACCTTATAAAGGCTGAAAACCGCAAGTCCCTGGTCTGTCTATTTCATTTTGTCTATCTGCTAAGGCCAAATATATACCTGTATCGAACTGTATAAAATCAATCCCTTCAGTAAAATTTTCATCTATTTGCACTATTATTGTGTAAAGACATTTTATTTAAAGAAGTTCCCTTGTGTATATGCTGAGAGAGAAAGGGCTCCATTACCCTTGGACCCCACCGTCACAGGAAGGTTGCAGAATGTGAGCCCTTAAGGCGCACTTCAACACCCAGCAACACAATCCAGAACGGCACCATCATTATCATCACTCCCAAGGTATGACATGATTAATGTGGTTGTGGAGCTTGGCGATAGGTCTTGACTACTGGTAGTGACCCTCACTACCCTCTACTGAATTTGTACTTAGTGTCTAGATGGCACGAGGATTTTGTCATATTTGTTTGTTGTATTTTCCTGTGCCACAATAAAACTGATGAAGTTTGAGGAAGTGCGATTTTGCACGTAACGTGTAACCTCTGATAATAAACACGGTATTTTTACCGTTTTCTATTAACTTTGGAGTTTCTGCGCTATTTTGGAACCACATAGTTGTTGGTTTTTTAGAGGGTCAACTATCGGGATTTCTACTCAATTTTACTCATCTTCCCCAGCAGCCCTCCACTTGGAAGGGCCAGGACATTGGAACCAGCAGCGATGACACCGGCATATCGCCTAACGGAGAGTTGTGCCTCCTTCATCAGTACAACGGCACCAGGTGAGCAGATACCGTAACATTTTCTCATTACCATTGGTGTGCCACTGTAATACACGAGGGTGGTCTCCCGTATTGGCTTTTCTTTCTCCTGTTATTTTCATACAGATTGGCCCGAGGTTTTTGTCATCTTTGTTTGTTGTATTTTACTGTGCCTCAATAAAACTGCCTGAGACCAGGTTAAAGAGATTCCTAGTGTCGGAAAGTTGGTGTGCTACTACCGTTTATGAAAGACAATGATCCGGTGAGATGAGTAACCCATGAGATGGTCCAAGATGGCGGCTAGACGAGAGTGAGTCTCACATGAGACAATTAAAAACCTTTTTATGTTAACATATAGCTTAGCTAGTTTATTTTCTCCTACATTTAGGGAGCATCAGGTAAATTCTGTTAAAAGATTGCAGGGTTTAAACTATATTCCTTGGCAATACCAATAATTCTTAGTTTTCTCAATTTGATACAAGAGCCATTAAATATGGATTTTAAAAAACTTTGCAAAATATTGTGTTATAGTCAACAAAATGGAAATGCAAAACCCGACTTCAGACGCCAGGGTCTGTTTTTCAATGTCTGATGTACTTTTTCCATAAAGCAGCATATTATTTCTTAGATTGGTTTCAGCAGATATGAAGGAAATACATTTTCATATGGGTTTGTATATTTTAACACATTTGCAAGAAAATACATTTGAATAAAATAGTGTACAGCATTTCTTCACTAGAATATATAATAGCACTGTCTACCAACATTCAGTGTCTGATTTTAGTTAAATGGGATTGTATAAAAAAAAAATCAATAAATCAATTAATTTTTAATCTTAAACACACTCTAAAGGTAATATGCTAGTGGGTACAATAGGATTCAGTGAATACCACCTACACCCAATCAGGAGAAGTGCTGAGTGTTATATACTCGGAGGCCTGTTATTTGGCCAATAACTCTGTATTGTCTTTTTTTTAAAAACTAAAAAAAAAAAAAAATACTGATGCAGCTACATAGACACATAAGCCTGTGAACAGTAGCAGATCCATTGACTTCTATAAGAGAGTTTTCTAGGCATGATCTGTTACCTGTGAGGAAGGTGGAGAGGGGAGCTGTGACTATTTTCTATTGTAAATGGTGAATTCTTTCTTATCTAAACATTGGTGTCACCTTTCAGTGAAATCCTGCCTGTGCTGATAATGAGGAGACTGCTGAAAAATATTGTCATACTAATAGAAGGCCTAGTGGCCAAAGTGAAAACTGCAGGATTTTTTCATTTTTAAATATTAATAGTTATATGGAAATGTGATTTTAAAAATTCTTAAAATGTGTGTTTAACATAAAAACATGAAGTACAGAATAGGTTTCTGATGACACATTGCCTTTAACACTACTGGAGGATCTTCAATATAAAAATATGTGATGACCGTTGATCTTTAACACCTTCCCAACATTATATGTACCTGCACATCCTAGTCGGAAGTGTTTTCCCGCAAATGGACATACAGGTACGTCCTGAACATCGTGCGGGCTCCCAAGCTGGGCCCGTACGATGACAGCATGCAACAGAAATAAATAAAGTATGCATATTTGGTATCACCACATGAGTAAAGATCTACCCTATACATATATCACATTATTTAACCCGCACGGTGAACGGCGTAAAAAAAAACAAAAATAGTCACAGAAGTGGTACCAATGAAAATATCAGTTCATCTTGCAAAAAAAGCCCTTACACAGCTCTGTATATGGAAAAATAACAAAGTTATGAATATCAGAAGATAGCGATGTATACATATTGTTTTACACAATAAAAAAAAAAATTTTAAGCGCTTCAACATTAAAAATCTATATAAATTGGATATCACCATAATTGTATCATGCCACAGAGAAAAACTAGCTCGTCCTGTACCCTGCACGGTGAGTGCTGTTAAAAATAAAAAAAACACTATTACGATTACAGTATTTTGTTCACACTGGCTTCAAACAACTGTATTTAAAAGAGATCAAAAAGCCTTGCCCCCCAAAAATGATACCAATAAAAATGTCACCTCATCCTGCAAAAAAAAGCCCATACACAGCTCCGTACATAGTAAAATAAAAAATTTTTGGCTCTTAGACTATGGCGATGCAGACCTGCTGAGTAAAGCTAGCATATCATTTATACCACACCATGACAGCTGTAAAAAATAAAAAAAACAGTACCAGGATTGCTGTACTCCTCCCCGCTACCCATTTTCATGGTCCATTGCTAAAAATTGGGACACCTGAGCTCCTGAATTACACAATACACCCCTAGATGAGATCCATGAGGGGTGTTAAATCCAAAATGGGGTGACTTCTGGAAGGTTTCACCTGTTCTAGAACTTTGGGGGCTTTCTAAAAGTGAAATGACACCCACCAAAATCTGCGTTCCAAAAGCCAAACAGCACTCCCTTCCTTGTATGCTCTGCCAGGCTCCCCGAACAGCAATTTACACCCACATATAGGTGATTGCCGAACTTGGAAAAAATTGCTTAGCAAGTTTTGGGGTGCTTTTTTTCCAGGACTGGTTGTAAAAATGAAACATTTTCATCTAAAATTGCAGATGTTGGAAAAAAATAATAACTCTACAAAAACTGTGAAACACTTATGGGGTCAATATACTTACTACACCCCTGGATATATTCTTTAAATGGTGTAGTTTCCAATATGGGGTCTTTTTAGGGGTGTTTATTAAGTTAGCACCTGAGGGTGCCCGCATACCTATAATGGTGCATAAAGAAAATTGTAATGAAAGTGAGACCCCAAAGTCCAGTAGGTGCTCCTCCTACTCTGAGACTTGTGGTTCACCCAAGTAGTGCACGTGGGCCACATATGGGATATCTCTAAAAACTGCAGAATTGGGGGAATTAATGTGGAGTTGCATTTTACAATTATCATCTACCGTGTTCCATTGAGTAATGGATAAAAAATGAAAATCTGCAAAACAGTGAAATTTTAAAATTTCACCTCTACTGTGTGGAGTAACAAACTTCCCAAATGCTCTTCTAAGTACTTTAAAATACTTTAAAGGGTGTAGCTTTTTTTAGGTGGAGTCATTTATGGAGATATCTAATATTCAGGCCTCTCAAAGCTATATAAGAATTGGACTGGTTTCTGAAAAATCTGTGTAGGAAATTTTCTTGAAAATGTGAAAAAATTCTACTAACTTTCTAAGCCCCCTAATATCGTAAAAAAAATGAAAAGATTTAATAAATAATGCCATTCTACAGTAGACATATAGTAGATGGCAGTTATAAACTAATTTGTGTGGAATTATTATCTGTCTAAATATTATCCACACGCCACTGTGATAGGGTTGCAGCGTGGTGTATGAAGAGTTCTTTAGGATTCTGAGAGAACTGGGGGGGTTTGCAGTGAGTTGGGCCCTTGTTATTATTCTCTTCACAGCACACATCAAAGTTAACAGGTTCCACTGTTGGGCAGTTTAACAGGCTTTATTCAAGTCCATTCTCCATACAGTAACTTCAGTAAACATCAATGATAACAGCAATGCAAATGGCTCCTGGCATTCACACAGTTTAACTGCTAACAGGGGGTAATAAGCTCACAGATACCTGAGGGTTCACCAGTCATATCCTGTCACTCCTGAGCTGTGATTGCTGGCTGTTCTCTTCATGGGGTTTTTTGCCAT
>JAODAL010075217.1:0-14082 GCA_025379985.1 Phyllomedusa bahiana
TTCTGTCATCTGCCCTGGGAGTGGGAGTACGAATACTTACTCATTGAGCCAATGAAACCCGTATGCATTCCTTTATTGCCACTAGGGACTGGGAGTCACCCTATAGTCCCTGCATTGGCTCAATGATAATCTGATGCATTCTTTACTGCCTCTAGGGAGCGGGAGCTCACAATACTGTAATGCATTGAATAAAGAAAACCCGATATTCTTCATCCCCTAATGAGTGGGGAGCTCCTATATGCAGATTGGCTCAATGATAACTCTGTATGCATTCTCTCATCTGCCTCTAGATGGAGCTGAGGAGCTCACCGTATACTGTACATGCATTGAACTCAATGATAACTCTGTATGCATTCTCTCATCTGCCTCTAGATGGAGCTGGGGAGCTCACCGTATACTGTACATGCATTGAGCTCAATGATAACTCTGTATGCACTGAGCTGTCCCTGTAGGGGGCCTCATTCAGCAAACATTTACCCAGAAGAGTCTGGAGATTGGGAAAGGCCATAAATACAGATTATTTTACCGTTCAGTACAGAATTGGACCTAAAATTAATACAGTACCCAAATAATACTGTCATACAGTACTAATACTAATACTGGTATACAGTGCCCAAGTAATACTAACATACAGTACTAATACTAATACTGGTATACAGCGCCCAAGTAATACTAACATACAGTACTAATACTGGTATACAGCGCCCAAGAATAGACCATACATATAATACTAATACTGTATACAGTGGGCCCCAAATATATACCATACAGTATTTTATAATATTAATACTGCTATACAGCGCCCAAGTAATACTACCATACAGTAATAATATTAATACTGCTATACAGTGCCCAAGTAATACTACGATACAGTACCCAAATAGTACTACCATACAGTACTAATATTAATACTGGTATACAGCACCCAAGTAATACTACCAAACAGTAATAATATTAATACTGCTATACAGTGCCCAAGTAATACGACCATACAGTACTAATATTAATACTGCTATACAGCGCCCAAGTAATACGGTCAAACAGTACTAATACTAATACTGGTATACAGAGCCCAAGTAATACTAACATACAGTACTAATACTGGTATACAGCGCCCAAGTAATACGACCATACAGTACTAATACTAATACTGGTATACAGTGCCCAAGTAATAGTACCATACAGTACTAATATTAATACTGCTATACAGCGCCCAAGTAATACGATCATACAGTACTAATACTAATACTGGTATACAGAGCCCAAGTAATACAACCATACAGTACTAATATTAATACTGCTATACAGAGGCCAAGTAATACTACCATACAGTACCCAAGTAATACTACCATAGAGTACTAATATTAATACTGATATACAGTGCCCAAGTAATACGACTATACAGTACATTAATTGAACTTATAATACTGCCATATAGTGCCATACAGTACTAATATTAATACAGTGCCCAAGTAATACTACCATACAGTACTAATATTAATACAGTGCCCAAGTAATACAACCATACAGTACTAATATTAATACTGTCATACAGCGCCCAAGTAATACAACCATACAGTGCTAATATTAATACTGCTATACAGTGCCCAAGTAATACGACCATACAGTACATTAATTGAACTTATAATACTGCCATATAGTGCCATACAGTACTAATATTAATACAGTGCACAAGTAATACTACCATACAGTACTAATATTAATACTGGTACAAAGCGCCCAAGTAATACGACCATACAGTACTAATACTAATACTGGTATACAGCGCCCAAGTAATAGTACCATAGAGTACTAATATTAATACTGGTATACAGCACCCAAGTAATACTACCATAGAGTACTAATATTAATACTGGTATACAGCGCCCAAGTAATACTACCATACAGTACTAATATTAATACAGTGCCCAAGTAATACTACCATACAGTACTAATAATAATAATGGTATACAGCACCCAAGTAATACTACCATACAGTACTAATATTAATACTGGTACAAAGCGCCCAAGTAATAGTACCATACAGTACTAATAATAATACTGGTATACAGCGCCCAAGTAATACGACCATACAGTACTAATAGAAATAGTGCCGTACAGTAAGCCCATAATATCACTGGATAGTCCCCAAATTAATACTATAAATATTATATAAAGCTAATGAGAGTGCTGGAATGTAGAGAGAGAGTGCTGGTATCTAATGAGAGTGCTGTAAATGTAGAGAGTGCTGGGAAGTATGAGAGTGCGAAATTAGGAAGTGCTGGAATTTTTAATGAATGCTGTAAATGAGAGAGAAGGGGCTGGAAAACAATAGATGCTGTAAAAAGTAAAAGAGATTCTATTAATGAGAGTGCGTAAATGTAGAGAGAGTGCTTTTGGAAAAAAAAAAGAATTGCTGTAAATTAAGAAGTGCTGGAATTTTTGAGAGGGGTAAATGTAGGGAGGGTGCGGAATAATGAATGCTTTTAAATGTAAAAGGAGGGTGCTGGAATTAATGAGAGTGCGTAAATGAAAGAAAGTCTGGGGTTAAGGAGGGGTAAATGTAAAGAGCTGAATCTAATAGAGTGCTGTAAATGTAGAAGATGCGGAATTGAGAAGTGCTGTAAATGTAGAGAGAGTGCTGGAATCTAATGAGAGTGCTGTAAATGTAGAGAGAACTGAAACTAAGAGAGTGCGTAAATTAGGGGGGTTCTGGAATGAAAAAGCTGTAAAAAGGAAGAGAGACTAGAATCAAAAGAGATGCTGTAAAGTAGAGAGGGTACTAGAATCAAAAGAGAGTGCTGTAAAATTAAGAGAGTGCTGGGGAAACTAAGAGAGTGCTGTAAATTAGAAGTGCTGGGAAATTTAAAGAGAGTGCGTAAATGTAGGGAGGGCTAATTAATGAAGGGGCTGTAAATGGAGAGAGGGGTGGAAAAGTAAAGAGGGGTGTAAATGTAAGAGAGTGCTGGTACAATGAGAGTGCTTAAAAAGTAGAGAGAGTGTTTTGGAAATTTAAAGAAGTGCTTAAAAGTAGAGAGAGTGCTGGAAGTAAAGAGAGCTGTAAATTAAGGAGAGTGCTGGAAACTAAAGAGTGCGTAAAGTGAGAGAGTGCTGAATTAAAAAGTGCGTAAATGTAGAGAGAGGGCTGGAATTAATGAGAGTCTGTAAATTAGAGAGAGGGGTGAATCTAAAAGTGCTAAAAATGTAAAGAAGTGGTGGATCTAATGAGAGTGCGTAAAAGAGAGAGAGTGCGGGAAAGATGAGAGTGCTGTAAAGTGGGGAGAGTGCTGGAATTAATAAAAGGGGCTGAAAATGAAAGGGGAGTGCGGAATAATAGAGTGCTGAAAGTAGAGAGAGTGCGGATCTAATGAGAGTGTGTAATTAAAGTCGAAAAGGAATGTGGAAAAAATGAGAGTGCTGTAAATGTAAGGAGGCTAAATCTAATGAAGGCTGTAAATGTAGAGAGATGCTGGAATTAAAAGTGCTGTAAATTAGGGGAATGCTGGGAATCTAATGAGAGTGCTGTAAATGTAGAGAGAGTGCTGGAATCTAATGAGAGTGTTAAATTAGGGAGAGCGGGTTATCTAATGAAGGCTGAAAAAGTGGGGAGAGAGTGCGGGTTTTTCTAATGAGATTTCTGAAAATGTACGGAATTCTGGAAAAAGAGTGTTGTAAATGGGGGGAGAGTGCGGGAAAATTTAATGAAGTGCTGAAAGTAGGGAGTGCTGGAACAAATGAGGTGCTGTAAATTGGGCAGTGCTGAATCTAATGAAAGTGCTGTAAATGTAGGGAGAGTGCTGGAATCTAATGAGAGTGCTGTAAATGTAGAGAGAGTGCTGGAATCTAATGAGAGTGCTGTAAATGTAGAGAGAGTGCTGGTATCTAGAGAGAGTGCTGTAAATGTAGAGAGAGTGCTGGAATTAAATGAGAGTGCTGTAAATGTAGAGAGAGTGCTGGTATCTAGAGAGAGTGCTGTAAATGTAGAGAGAGGGGCGGGAAAATCTATTTTAATCTATTTTAAAATCTAATCTAATAATCTTAAATCAAAATCTAATTTTAAATGACTGTAAATGTAGGGAGAGTGCTGGAATCTAATGAGAGTGCTGTAAATGTAGAGAGAGTGCTGGAATCTAATGAGAGTGCTGTAAATGTAGAGAGAGTGCTGGAATCTAATGAGAGTGCTGTAAATGTAGAGAGAGTGCTGGAATCTAATGAGAGTGCTGTAAATGTAGAGAGAGTGCTGGAATCTAATGAGAGTGCTGTAAATGTAGAGAGTGCTGGAATGTAATGAGAGTGCTGTAAATGTAGAGAGTTTGGAATGTAATGAGAGTGCTGTAAATGTAGAGAGAGTGCTGGATCTAATAGAGTATGTAAATGTAGGAGGTGCTGATATAAGAGAGTGCTGTAAATGTAGAGAGAGTGCTGGAATGTAATGAGAGTGCTGTAAATGTAGAGAGAGTGCTGGAATGTAATGAGAGTGCTGTAAATGTAGAGAGAGTGCTGGAATCTAATGAGAGTGCTGTAAATGTAGAGAGAGTGCTGGAATCTAATGAGAGTTCTCTATTTAAAATTATTAATTAATATTTATTACAATTTAATTCTGTATTATTATTGTTATTATTAATTATTATTATTTGACTTTTCATCAGAGAAGCGGCGTCATCCATGCAGTGCAACCACACACACAGTCTATTAATCAGAACAGCAGAGACCTATACACAGAGGACATTAACTGCATGGAATAAAGCCCATAAAATATAGAAAGTCAAGCGGCAGCTCCCCCTTATTATCAAGGCTGTTATTCTAATATTATTCGAGTATTACTGCTATTATTATTATTATTATTTGGTTATAAGATTCTTACTACTATTGTTTATTATTATTATTATTTCTACTAATGATATCTTTTCATTATATTAAGAATTTTTCATTACTATTGTATATTTTTACATCATAATACTATCCATCCAATTGTTGTGATATTAAATTATTATTAAATTATCATTAATATTGATTATTACTGTCACTATTACTTTAGTATAATAATAATAATAATAATAATAAAATAATTAAATAAAAAATAATATAATAATATTAATAATAATAATAATAATAATAATAATAATAATAAAATAATTAAATAATAATAATAAAAATAATAAATAATAATAAAAATAATAATAATAATAATAAAAATAATAATTTAAAAATAATAATCAATTGTAAGGGCTTGTTCACACTGCTTTTCACTCCGTGTTACAAGCGCTTTTTAGATCCGTCTCTGGGACAACAAGCGGACCCCCCAAACGGATTAAACAATTAGCAGTGAGATTATCACTGCGGTCTATGAGGAACACGCAGCGGCGTTCACATGAGGATCGCCCGGTGTTTCCCCTTTCCCGCCTGTCGGCTCCCTCTTTGCGTGCCCAAATTTTTTGCAAGAGGACCCAAGCGCGCTTTGGAAAACGCAGCGGCCATCTCTCATGTGAACGCCGCTGGTGTTCCTCATAGCCCGCATGATAATCTCACTGCTAATTGTTTAGATCCTCTTCGGTCCGCTCTGTTGGTCCCAGAGACGGATCTACAAAGCGCCTGTAACACGGAGTGAAAATGCAGTGTGAACAAGCCCTTATAGTAAATAATAATAATAATTAATAGTAATAATAATGGTGAAGATAATGTGATAATATACAATATTAATAAATTAATTATTTAATAATAAAATATGACATTTTTATTTTATTATTTCTATTATTTTGATATTTAACTATTATTCATTTATCATTCGTATTTTAAATTATTACAGTTATAACTTTGTCATTGCTATTATTACTTTACTAGTTCAATTCCTTACTCTTATTAATGAACATAATTGGTGTTATATTATTAATTTATCTTTACTATTGTATATTATTACCCCCCCCCCCCCCCATACCTGATCTCTGCTCCTCACATCTGCTTTGAGCTGTCAGAGGTGACTCTCCCTGATTAATGTGAAGTTAATTGAATGTTTTTCATCTCCTGATTCCCTCATCTTAATTAACTTCCTTTACATCCCCCCCCAATCTATCATCACCCCCATCTATCTCCTAAACGGGATTATTAATGTCGGTGGGATGCTCTTTTTATCTCCTTCTATTATTTTATTCTACTATCTATCTATCATTACTATCATATCTAATCTATTATCTATCTACTTCTATCTATCTCCCATTTTCTATTACTATAATTTTTCTATCTATCTCTACTATCTATCTATTATTCTTCTCATAAACTATTATCTATTATTCTATATCTTCCCTATTTTATCTATCTCTATTATCTACTATCTATTATCTATCTATCCTATCTATCTATCTAAACTTTTTCATTTTCCAATATATCATCTCTATTATCTTAAATTTTTCTATCTATCTAATCTTTTTATCTATCTATCTATCTATCTATCTAAACTTCTCTTTGCTATCTTCCATCTATTATTATCATTATTTTCTATCATCTTTTCTATATTATCTAAAATTTTTCATAAAACTATCATTATTATCATCTTCTATCTATACTATCTATCCATTCTATTAAATTATTATCTATCTATAAACTATCTATCTATTCTATCTATCTATCATCTATCTCATTTCATCTATTTATAAATTTTTATCATCCCATATCTATTATCTATCTATCTATCTCAATCTATTCCTATCTACTATTTTATTTTCATACTATCTTCTCATATTATCTATCTATTCTTCTATCTAAACTATTATCTCATAGTTCTATCTCTTTTCTATCCCATTTTAAAATAAAATTATTTTCTATATCTATCCATATCTATTTTTATCTCATATCTATTACTATATCTATCTATTCTATCTATTCTATCTATTTCTATCTATCTACTATTAATTCCCCATTATCACTATCTATATATTATATCTCATATCTAAATTTTCATCTCATATCTATCTATACTATCTATCTCATAAATTTTTAATATCTATCATCTATCTTTTATCATCTCATTTATATTCATATTATCTATCTATCTATTATCTATCTATCTATCTATTATCTATCTATCTATCTCTATCTTTTTTATCCCATCACCATCTTCTATATCTAAACTATCTATCTCTATTATCTATTTATCGATCCATTCTATCTATCAAACCGAACTATTTTTTCATATCTATCTCATATCTATCTATTCTATCTATCTATCTATCTATCTATCTATCTCATATTATCTATCTACTATCATCTTTTCCTAATTTTCTTCTATTTCTATCTATCTCTATCTTATATTTCATATCTAAAACTCAATTATCTATCTATATCTATCTTTATCTATTACTATCTCTATCTACTATTATCTATCTATTATCTATCTATTCTACTATCCATATCTACCCATCCATATTTTAAATTTTTTTCATTCTATCTCATATCTATCTATTATTCTATTATCTCCCATTTCATTCTATCTATCTATCTATATCTATTTTTTCTTATATCTTTTTATCTATTCAAATTTTATCCCCATCTATCTACTCTATCATCATCCCATATCTATCTACTCATATCTTTAAACTATCCTATTTTTTATCTTCTATTCTACTTCTCAATTATCTTTTTCTATCTATTATCTCATATTATCATCCCATATCTATCTATCTCATATCTATCATCCCCTATCTATCTATTTTATCTACTATCTATCTACTACTCTATTATCTATCTTCTCATATTATTATCTATCTATCTATTTTTCTCATATTTCTATCTATCTATATCTATCGATCCCCATCTATTATCTCATATCTATCTATCTATCTTCTATTCAATATCTAAACTTCTATCTCATATATCTATTATTTATACTATTCTATCTCTATCTATCTATCTCATATTATCTATTCTATCTTCGATCCCCTATCATCTATTATTCTATCATCATCCAATTCATCTATCTATCTCTATTATTATTATATATCTATCTATCTATTATTTTCTATCGTCCATATCTATATTCTAATCATCTATCTATCTCCTTCCTTCCTATCTATCTATCTATCATCCCCTTCCCCAAACTTTAATCTATCAATCTCCTATCTATCTATCTATCTTTTTCTATTTTCTATCTATTCATATTCTATCTATTTTATCTATCTATCTCATATCTATCTATTCATATCTATCATCTAATCTACATCCATATCTTTTTCTATCTCATATCTAAATTTATCATCTATCTTTCAAACTTCTATCCCATATCCTTTTCTATCTATCTTCTATCTAATCTATTTTTATTATTATCTCATATCTATCTATTATCTACTAATCTATCTATCTATCTATTTTCTATCCCATTATATCTATCTTCTATCTACTATCTATCTCTATCTACTATTTATTATTTTCATATCTTCTATCTCTACTATCTATTATTTCAATCTTTTGGGGTCCCAATTTCTATACTCATTCCCCCATCTATTATCTATTAAAATCTTCTTCTCATTTACATTAACTTCCCCATCTATCCAATTATCTATCTTCATATCTATCTATCTATTTTTTATCTATCTATTTTTATTTTATCTATCCCTATCTACTATCTAAAATCTTTTATCTTCTACATTATCTATCTAATATCTATCTATCTTTATCTATTCATATCTTCTACTACATTAAATCATTTCTTCCTATATTTTATATATTTAAATCTTCTATTTTTTTACTATCCCATACTACCCCAAACTTTCATTATCATCTATTTTCCATATCTATTATCTACTATCTTATTAATCTTTACTATTCCTCCTTCTTTTCCCCTATCTATCTATCTATAAACTATTTTCTACTATTATCTATCCATATCTATCATATTCTTTTAAACTATCCAACTATCTATTATCTATCTCATATCTATTATCTATCTATATCTATCGATCCCCATCTAATCTATATCTATCTTCTATCTATTATCATCTATCATTTCTATCTATCTATCTCTATCTACTATTTTCTTTTTATCTATTTTTATATCTATCTATCTATTCATATCTATCTATCTATCTATCTAAATTTTACTCATATCTATCTATTATACTATCTATCTATTACTATCTAAATTATATCTATCTATTAATCTATCTATCTTTCTATCTTCTATCTCATATCTATTATTTCCCATCTATCTATCTATCTATCTATCTTATTTTCTATCTATCTATTATTTCTATCTATCTATCTTATATCTATCTATTTTTATCTATCATCTATCTCATATCTATTTTATCTATTATTATTTTATTATCTATCCATATTTTATCTATCTATATTGTCCCACTATATTTTATCCTATCTTCTATCTCATATCTATCTTCTATTTCCCTTTTTTTTACTCATATCTATCTATCTATTCATATCTATCTCATATCTATCTATCTATTTTCTATCTATATTATTTTTATCTATCTCATAAACTCCCCTATTTCCTCATATCTATTTCTATCTATCTATTCTAATTTTTATCTATTCTACTATCTCATATCTATCACAATCTTCTACTTCATTATCTATATCCATTCTATCTATCTATTTCTATCTCATATCTATTATCTTCTTCTCTATCTATCTATTTTCTATCTATTCTATCATCTATTAATCTATCTCATTCTATCTATTTTATTATCTATCTCATATCTATTTTCTATTATCTCAATCTATCTATCTCATATCTATTTATCTTATCTATTCCCTATATCCTTTATTTCTCAATCTATCTCTATCATCTATCTATCATCTAAAACTATTTTTATTACTATCTCATAAACTATCTCATATTTCTATCTATCTTTTTTATCTATACATCTATTATCTATCTTTCTTCTATCTATCTATTTTATCTTCTATCTATTTTTATCTATTTTTCTATTATTTCATATCTTCTATCTCATAAACTTTTCTATCTATCTCATCTCTATCCCTCATATTATCCCATTCTTCTATTCATCTCATATCTATCTATTAAACCCATCTCATATCTATCTATCTATCTCATATCTATCTCATATCTTTTTTCTCTACTATCTTTTATTCTTTTCTTTTCTATCTATTTTTCTTCTTAAAAATAAAAATTCACTTCCCTCTCAATAAATCATATTATAACAATCTTCCCTTTTTATTTTTTTTATTTTTAAAAAAAACATCTATAAAAAAACTAAACACACAACCAAAACCTTTCCCCATCCCATCTCATTTTTTTCCACAAAACCCAAGGGGACGATTAAAATCTACTATCATATAATTTTTCATATTTTTAACTATTTTTCGTTTTCTCCCCTTTTTTCTACAATCTTTTTATCTATCTATCTATCTATTTTTTATCTATCTCATATCTATTATTTTATTATCTATCTATCTATTATCTATCTCTATTATCTATCATTATCTATTCATATCTATCTATCTATTTATTCCCTATCTATTATCTTATTTTCTATTTCTCATATCCCATCTATTATCTATCCATATCTATCTATCTATTTTCTAAACTATCTACTATCTTTCCCATCTATCTATCTATCTATCTCATATTATCTTTTCATTTTACTATCTATCTCTATCTACTTTTATTTTTCTATCTATCTATCTCATATCTATTATTCCTTTTTCTATCTAAACTCCCATCTATATTATCTATCTATCTATCCAAATTTTATCTTTTATTTTATCCTTTATCTATATCTACATCTCATATTATTTTCTATCTACTATCTATCTATCTCAATCTTCTATCTATCTCTATTTTATCTATCTTATCTATATCTATCTATATCCATTCTTATCTATCTATCTCATATCTATCTTTCATTCTATCTCATATCTATCTATCTCATATCTATCCCTTTTCTATCTATCTATCTATCTTCTATTTCTATCTATCTATTATCTTATACTATCTATCATATCTATCTATCTCATATCTATCTATCTATTATCTCTATCTATTTTTCATCTATTATTTTATCTATATATCTATCTATATATCTATCTATTCATATCTATCTATTCCTTTTCTAACCCCTCATACCCATCTACTATCTATCTTTTTATCTATCTTCTATCTTTCATATCTATATCTTCTATCTATCTCCATATCTATTCATTAATTTTATCTCATATCTATCTATTTTATCCTATCTTCTATTTTCCCCAACTATCTATTATTTTATCTATTTTTATAATCCCTATTATCTATCTAAACATCCTATTATCTATCTATCTATCTATCTATCCCTTTTATCTTCCATATTTTCTATCATTAATCTATCTATTATCTATCTAATTTTATCCATATCTATCTATTTTTTATCAGGGCAAAATTTCTCCCCCAAAATCTATTCTACACCAAACAAATTTTAATCTTTTACAAACTATTACAATCAATCACCCTAAACCCAAAACATCTAACTATTTTTTTCCCCAATCATCTATCTAACTAAAACACATCTACAAACCCCTTATCTAATTTCTTCTATATCTTATTCATATATTTTACTCTATCTTTCTAATTTATCTATCTTCTAATCTATTATCCCCTCTATCTATCTCATATCTTCATCTATACTATCTAACTATTCTATCCCCCCTTTTCATATCTACATCTATTTTCTTTTTCTATCTATCTATCTTCTATTCTACATTTTATTAAAAATCTCAATTATCTATCTACTTTCCTTTTTCCACTATCTATTATTTCTATATCTATCTCTACTCTTTCCTTATCTATCTATTATTATCTCAAAACTATCTATCCCTATCTTCCCTCTCCTATCTTTCATATCTATTTATCTCTTCAATCATTTACTATCTATTAATCAAAACACAACATCTCTAACCCCTAAACTACTCTTTCTTCCACAACTTCTTCCATATCAATTTTATTCTACAAAATTAATTTTTAAATCTATTTCTCATTCTTTATTAAAAATTAATTAAAAATTTTCTATTATTATCCAAAATTCAAATTTTTTAAAAATCCTAAATATCCCCATTCTATCTTAAACTCATTCTACTCAATCTTCTACAACTATTATTTAACATCTATTATTTTATATCTACTTCCTCCTTCCTCATATCAACTATTATTCAAATCTCTATCCACCCCAAACTACTTCTATCTCCCCCACACTATCCCTTCCAAAATTATCCATTCCATATCCTTATCATATCTATTTATCCATTCAACCAAAATTTTTTTTCAAACTTTTTTTCGCAGATCTCCAAAGCCTCTGCGGGGTGCCCCCCTCAGCAGTGGGGCGACAGGGCCCCCGTAGTGAGCGCTTCGTCTCCGGAGCAGACCTCCTCGGCAATAGATCAACTTTATTCGGTAAAAGCAATTGTGGAGATATTGAAATGTCCTTGTTGCTTCATTTACATTGGAATAAGTGAGGGAATAATGGGTGAAGTGTTTGCTCTGGGAATGTAATCGAGGCCATGAGCAGACGTTATTTAGAAAACAAGCGGTGACGGCTGAGGAAATCTACGGCCGCCGGTAATGTCCCTGCTCTCGTAGAGGTGACAATTTGGCTGAATTACTGAAGAGCTGGAAATCATTCTGGACAGCCTGATGGAATACATTACTTCCTGATGACTCCAATGTATTTCAATGATACCCTCGTTGGCCGCCAGATCAATGCAGGACGGCAGGGTTACCGGGATGGTGGCCGGAGTACCAGAGCTGTATAGCACCATGCAATGCCTGGGACCTTGTATGGTTCAGAAAGGACCATAAAAGATGCCTCCTCTTCTTATCTACCTGAACGTGTTATACCTAATTATGCTCCACAATCTACTCCCGCGCCATCAGACGAATCTACACTAAATCTACTTGATGGCCTCAGCTTTGTTCTGGAGGTCAACATGCAAAGCAGTGTGTGGACGGTGAGGTGAGTGGTGTTGATCCAACCATTCTAGAAAAGTTAAGTTCTAGTAGAACTTCTCCAACATCCTCGAAACATTTTACTGCTCGTTTGATAAAGTTTAGTTCTGTTCTAGATGCCAAAACTTGCTTTTTTCAGCGGCTTCTCACTTTTTGGGGGCATCCACCCTTTCCCGCAATATTTTCCGCATCCCAAACACCTTCCCGACTTTTGGCGGCATCCACCCCCTTTCCCGCACTTTTGGGGCCCCTCCAATCACCCTTTTGCCTTTTGGCGGCATCCCCCCCAACCTTCCCGCACTTTTGGGCCCCTCCCAAAACCCTTTTTGCACTTTTTGCCCATCCCAAACACCTTTCGCACTTTTGCCCACCAATCACCTTTCGCACTTTTTGGCCATCCAAACCTTTCTGCACTTTTGGGCCCCTCCAATCCCTTTCCCATTTTTTGGGGCCATCCAATCACTTCCCGCATTTTGGGCAACCAATACCTTTCCCGCACTTTTCCCCCCTCCAATCACTTTCTGCATTTGGGCCCCTCCAATCCCTTTTGCAATTTTGCGGTCTCCAATCACCTTTTCAATTGCCCACCTCCTTTCCCACTTTTGGGATCCCAATACCTTTCTGCACTTTGGGCCATCCAATCCCTTTCTGCACTTTTTTCCCCGGCCAATACCCCCTTTCCCCCTTTTGGCCCCCCATCCAATATTTTCCCCACTTTTGCCCGGCCCCCCAATACCTTTCACACTTTGGGCCGCCATCCAATCACTTTCTGCACTTTTGGGGCATCCAATACCTTTTACACTTTTTGGGGCCACCAATCATCTTTCCCACTTTTGGCCCCCCATCCAATCACCTTTCCCCACTTTTGGCACCCTCCAATCACCTTTCTGCACTTTTGCCGGTCATCCCAAAACCTTTTGCCTTTTGGGCGGCCCCTCCAATCACTTCTGCACTTTTGGCTCCCTCCAACCCCTTTCTGCATTTTGGCGGCCCTCAATCTCTTTCTGACTTTTGGGGCCATCCAATCACTTTTCTGCACTTTTCCATCCCAATCACCTTTCGACTTTTGGGCATCAAAACACCTTTCCGCACTTTGCCGGGCCTCCAATCACCCCCTTTTTCCCTTTTTGGGCCCA
>JAODAL010075218.1:0-14082 GCA_025379985.1 Phyllomedusa bahiana
AATTAAAAATTCGATCGCAAATCACAAAAAAGGGGCGTGGCCCGACCTCGGTGCACTTTTAGGGTAGAACACCAGCTTAGCTTTATTGCTATACAAATTTTTAAGTAATGCAAATAAATTGCAAAAGTCCCCTCATTAAGTATGATCTTTGTAGTGAAAAAACCCCCTTTAAAACCAGCTTTTTTTTTTTTGATCTTTTTTGCTTTAAGATGAGCAAATCGATTCAACGAATGGAATTCGTTTAGATTTTCGGAAATTTTGTTCTGAACGAAGTCGAATTTGGGGTTTCGCAGGAACGAAGGTGTTTTTAATTGATAAAAAGGCTGCGAGCACATGACTTCAGGGGGCAAAGAAATCGGGGGGAAAAAAGGGGGTAGCCTAAATAAATGTGCAAGATAAAACCCAACAGAGCCCGGGGGGATTCTGGACGTCCCCGCACTAATAAGTGGGGACACAGCTGGCAGTTCACATTGCTCTTTTGTGCTGTGTTATAGTGCTGAGCCCCAGTTTAAGATCTCAACAAAAGAAAGACCTTTTATACAGCGATTTTTGGGGGGATGTCAACTTTCTCAGAGACTGCTTCTCTCAGTTCAAATTTTTGATTTTGTGGGGTTTTGGGAATTGAAGTCCAGTGTGGTCATTTCGCTACATATACATTTTAATATTTTTGCTCAGTTTGGAGCACATTAATTTCCCAAAGGGGTTTATAAAAAGGGGTTTTTGTTGCTGTTGTATTCATTTTAAAGAAACAGCGTTTTTACAACCCAAATACAGTAATTTTTTGGCGCTTATGTCTTTTGCGCAATTTATACCCAAGGGGCTATTTAAAAAGTCTTTTTGTGTATGTAGAAAGGGTTTTTTTTAAAAGCCAAAGAAAAAATTTTGCCTGTAGCACAAATCATATCCAAAAGGTTTTTAATTTGTTTTTTTTCTGCTGTTGTGGTCAGAAATACACGTTTTTTTAACACGCTCATATCTGGTAATTTTTGGCAGTCATTTCTTTTGTGCAAATTTAGATCAGGGTTAATTAAGCGTTTTTTTGTGTTGTAGCAGTAAGAGAAACGGGTTTTTTTCAAAGCCAAAGAAGAAAAATTTTTCCCGAGATAATTTATTCTGAAGGTTAAGACGCGTTTTTCTGCTTTGTGGTCGTAAAATACACGTCGTTTTTTGACGCTTTACTGGAATTTTTGGCAGTCATTTCTTTTTCGCAAAATTTTGATCCAAGGGTTGATTAAGCATTTTTCTGTATTGTAGCATTAAAAAAACGTGTTTTTCAATGCCCAAAAAAGAAATTTTTTCCTGTACTGATTATATTCCCAAGGGTTTAATTACGCGTTTTTCTGCGTTGTAGTAAGTAAAATACACGTCGTTTTAAACACAATTTATATCCAGGGCTACTTAAATGTCTTTGTGTATTGTAGTCATAAAAGGGAAAGGGTTTTTTTAAAACCCAAAGAAAAAATTTTGCCTGTGCATAAATCATATCCGAAGGGTTAATTAAGTTTTTTTCTGTGTGGTCGTAAAATACACGTAGTTTTAACATGCTACATAGGGGGTAATTTTTGGCGCTCATTTCTTTTGCCAATTTAGATCCAAGGGGTTATTTTAAATAAATTTTTTGCTGTTGTGGTCAAAAATACAGTCGTTTTAACATGCTACATAGCTGGGAATTTTTGACAACCATTTATTTGGCAATTTTTGATCCCCGGGTTTAAATTTAAATGTTTTTCTGCTGTTGTGGTCATAAAATACACGTCGTTTTAACACGCTATGTAAGGTGGGGGTGACAAACATACGCCGAAACGCGACCGCTGACACCCGGGTGGATCCACTGTGATCACGCAAAGGGGAGGTGGTAGCTGGAGAACCCCCAGGGGCGGAGTCTAAGGGGGCCCCCGGGTTTCACCCCAACCGCCGCAAAGCGGGAAGTTCTTCGCTGTGGGGGGCCCCCGGTCCATACCCTGATTGGCTACCTGCAGTAACAGCGAGGGGCGGGGCAGGAATACAGGCAGTGGGAGACAAGAACAACAGGAAACATGTGCAGCAGGATACAGGAGGGATAAACCTACACATAGCACCACAGGATACGGCAGGAACTGGACTGGTAACACAGCAGTTACAGACTAGGAACACAGCAGGATACATCAGGAACAGGAGAGCACATACAGGACAGGAACACGGCAAGGATACAGGGACAACAGACACGACGAAGGATGGTCAGGGAGCTCAGGGGGGAAGAGGTACTGGACCAGAACAAGGGGTTAAAACCCCAAACAGCAGACCTGAATGCTGGCAGGAGCTCTAGATGGACACAGCATGAGGCTCAACTGCAACAATGGACTGACCCAGAGTAAAGGCAGGCACTTCCTCTTTTAGCCAGAGGTCAGAGGTGAAGTTGAAGGTGCACAGGACAGAAAATTTAATAAAAGGAGGAAGCTGACGCCGCGCGCGCCCAAGGAGGCACCGTGCCAGACAGGACCCAGGAAGTAACAAGACGGACAGGACAGGTAAGTACAGGAAGGCACGACACGCCTGATGGTGCATGGCAGGGACCGGGCGGTGAACCGTGACAGCTACAAAGTGGTAATTTTTGGCAGTCATTTCTTTTGGCCCAATTTAGATCCAAGGGTTAATTAAATATTTTTCTGCTGTTATGGTCAATAAAATACACGTTGTTTTAACACGCTACATAGCTGGTAATTTTTGGCATCTCATTTTGTTTGCGCAATTTAGATCCAAGGGTTAATTAGTGTTTTTTTGCTGTTGTAGTCAGTAAAAATACACATCGTTTTAAACAAAACTACATAGCTGGTAATTTTTGGCAGCTCATTTCTTTGTTGCAATTTAGATCCAAGAGTTAATTAAGTATTTTTCTGTGTTTGTGGTCAGTAAAATAGGGCGTCGTTTTAACACTCTACATAGCTGGTAATTTTTGGCGTTTTTTCTGTGTTGTAGTCAGTAAAAGAAACAGTGTTTTTCAATGCAAAGAAGAAATTTTGCCTGTAGCATAATTCATATCCAAAGGTTAATTACACATTTTCTGCTGTTGTGGTCAGTAAAATACACGTCGTTTTAACCCCACTTCAAAGCTGGTAATTTTTGGCAGCTCAATTCTTTTGCGCAATTTAGATCCAAGGGTTAATTTAAGTATTTTTCTGCTGTTGTGGTTAGTAAAATACACGTCGTTTTAACACTCTACATATCTGGTAATTTTTGACAGCTCATTAATTTTTCGCAATTTAGATCAAAGGGTTAATTGTTTTTCTGTGTTGGGGTCAGTAAAATACACGTCGTTTTAACACGCTACAAAACTGGTAATTTTGGCAGCTCATTTCTTTTGCGCAACTTGATCCAAGGGTTAGTTAAGCAATTTTTTTGCTGTTGTAGTCAGTAAAAGAAACGGTGTTTTTCAAAAGCCAATGAAGAAATTTAACCTGTAGGATAATTTCATATCCAAAGGGTTTAAAATTAAAGCCTGTTTGTGCTTTTCTATTCAGTAAAAAACATTGAGTTTTTAAACAGCACATACAAGTAAATTTTTCCTGCCCATTTTTGGAGCGCAATTTATATCCAAGGGTTACCCAAGCTTGTTAGTGGGTTCACTAACGTCGCAGCAGGGGTCACTCGGTGAGGCCAGAACTGCCGCTGTCATCTGGCGGCTTGTGTTGACCAGCACCCAAGGGTTCTTGATTGGTTGACTAGGTCATCCACTTCCTCCCAGATGACATCTGACAAACCCAGCCAAGAGTCGGTGGGGAACGTCAGACACAACTCTTGGTAGGCATGGCCCGGGAGCGGGTCAGCGGCCCTCACCTGTCCTCAACCCGGGCTCTGTCCCATCCATTCCCTCAGCCAGAGATCACTATGTGGTCTGGGCTCAGTGCCAATATACCGCGAGGATGAAAAAATTTGAAGAGGACAGTCAGCAGCTATTGGCAGCGAAGAAATGGGGCCAATATCTCCTGCTTCTTGCAGTAGGCGGCAAGTATAGATGTGGAGGAGGGGCATTGGGGGGTCATGTTGTAAGGGGTCAGCCTCTGCATACCAAGACCGGTGAGGAGGACAGCAGTGAAGATCAAACAACAAATCGATGATGATGTAGCCGACTGCACTTGGGAACCGGGTGAAGCAAGGGCCTCATCAATGTCAGGAGAAGAGGGCTTCAGCTTGCGCCTCAGGCAGCGGCACAGCCAGCAAGTGGATAGTGTGGCCGTGAGTAGCAGGGTAGCGGCAGTGCGAGGTCGGGAGCCAAGCGGCCACGGGGTAGAAAACCGCTTTGCAGGTCCAAGAAAGTAGCGGCACAGGGGCTTCAGCGAGGGCCGCGGCGGCACTAGTCACTCAGTGCGGAGCATTGGCGGTAAAATCAGCTACTCAGCGGTGTGGCAGTTCTATGCTAAGACACCGGAGGAGCCGAATATGGGTATATGTAGAATCTGTGGGCAGAAAGTAAAGCGTGGCCAGGGAGCTAACGTTGGCCCCAGGGCCTGTATCAAGACATGCAGCGTCACCATCCGGGGGCCTGGGAGAAACGTGGCTAAGATGTAGTGGTCCCTCCTGCCGCCGCAGCAGCGCCCAGTGGCACGCATGGGCCCTTGCAGCCAGTCCAAGGGTCCCCCACCTCTGCAGAAGGGAGCTGTTTCTCTTTGCCATCATCTCCTGGGCCGATACTCCCGCTCCTTGTACTCATGGCGCCAGCAGTCGTTCAAAGAGGTGATTGAAAAGAGACAACAGTATGCGTCCATCCTAAGGTGCAGAAGCTGACCGTGTTCCTGTCCAAGTTGTTGGTACTGCATTCCCTCCCTTTCCAAATGGTGGACTCTGCACCGTTCAGAGAATTAATGGCCTGTGCCGAGCCGAGGTGGAGAGTTCCAAGCCGTAATTTATTTTCCAAAAAGGCAGTGCCAGCCCTTTTACAAATATGTAGTACAGAAGGTGGGGCCCGGGCCTTGAGCTTATCGGTATGTTCAAAGGTGCATGGCAGTGCGGACGTGTGGAGCTGGGAACTATGGACAGGGCCAGTACATGTCCTTTACAGCCCACTGGGGGAATGTGCTTTCTGCCCAGCCACACCAACAACTTGGACAGGAGATGGCGCTTTCTCCTCACGTTTTCAAACTGCTGCTTCCTTTCGCCAATGTCCGCCTCCTCCTCCACCACCACCACCATTCTCAGCCTCCACAAGTACTGCTCAAAAAATGCCACATGTGTAGGGCCACAGCGGTTGTCAAGCAGTTCTACCCTGGGGTTGCTCGGCGAACGAAGTCACACAGGGGAGGAATGCTCCGCCTCATGCAGCAAGAAAATGATGTGTGGCTTTCTCCGTGCCAACTGCAAATCGGAACCATGGTGACGGACAATGGGAGGACATGGTGTCCCCGCTGCCACCAAGGAGGGATGGTCCATGCGCCCTGCATGGCGCATGTTCAATCTGGTTTGTGAGAAGGTTCCTGAAGTCTTCCACCGATCTTCAGAAGATTCTGAAAATGGCCAGGACTTCATCCATTCCTACAAAGCCAGGAACACCCTCTCGAGTTTCAGCGCAACACACGCTGATATGCGATGTTTCCACCCGTTGGATTTCCAGCCTGCACATGTTGGACCGACTGTATGAACAGAGAAAGGCCATTAACGTTTTTTTGATGATCCAGACGGACAGGAGTATTCCCCTGTGTAACTCTGATGTCAGCCAGTGGCAGCTCATGCGTGACACCTGCCGTTTGCTGAGGCCATTCTAGGAGGTGACGTTATTTGTCAGTCGCCAGGACTACGGATGGGAATAACGTCATTCCAATGCTTCATGTCCTGGAACAGATGCTGAAAAATCTGTCTGGGGAGGGGACTGGAGACGTGGCGACTACATTCGTGGCTACATGAGTCCCGGGGGGGACTGAACTGGAGGAGGAGGAGGGACATTGGAGAAGAGCATTATCTGGTGAAAAGAGTGGGTTTTCTACCCAGGTGAAAGGAGAGGAGGAGCAGGAGCAGTGGAGGAGGTAGATGGAGTTTAGGAAGGCGAGGCAGATGACCCACAAGCACCGTGGCAGTTACAGTGGAGATGGAGGCAGGGAGTCCCTCAGAGTCACTTGTGCAGATGGCCCGCAGCATGCTGAATTTGCCTGGCTAGTGAGAGCCGAATAGTCAACATCCGGCAGAGGGATGACTACTTGCTCTCCACCCCCATTGGACCTCACTACCGGTCCAAAATGGGAGCCTTTTTCCCAGCTGCTGAGAGGGAGGACAAACTCAAAAACTATAGAGAAATCCTCCGTAGTCAGTTGGCCACTGCCTATGTGCGGCATCGTCCCTCCTCTAACAGGTCTGATCGGGGGGTTCCTCAGGGGTCATGTATTACTGCCGCGGCTGCTGTGGGAAGGTGGGGGGGGGTAGGAGCAGTACAAGCTCCATCAGCAGCAACCTAAGTCTTGAGTCGCTGATGAGCAGCTTCCTTCACAGTAGTTTGGCATCAGAGCAGGTGTTCAGTGCGGCGGGGGCCATCGTTACTCCAAGGAGAACCCGCTTGTCCACGGGAATGTGGAACGACTGACTTTGTCAAGATGAATTAGGCATGGATCGGCCAGGATTTCCCCACACCAATGCTTAGGCGTCGAGTAAATAAAACCATAATGCCTCACCAAAACTTTGAGAAATGAGTCTGGGTTCAAACTACCTGCCTCAGCCACTATTCTGATGCCGCTACCTGCCTGATGCCACACATCTGCTGCCAGTTTCTCCATTGGCCTACCACCATCTTTACGAGGGACTGGTATTGCAACCCACCTCCATACTCTGTCATTGTGCCACTCTATGACCTCATGCTGCTGGTGCTGTTGCTGGTGCCGTGACCTCCACACTGTGTCATTGTGCCACTCTCTGACTTCATGCTGCTGCTGCTGTTGCTCCTGCCGCCGTCACCTCCACACTGTGTCATTGTGCCACTCTCTGCCCTCATGCTGCTGCTGCTGATGCTGCTGCCGTGTTTCTCCACACTGTGTCATTGTACCACTCTCTGACCTCATGCTGTTGCTCCTGTCTTCACCTCCACTCTCTGTCATTGTGCCACTGTCTGACCTCATGCTGCTGCTGTGGCTGCTGCCATGACCTACACACTCTGTCATTGTGCCACTCTGTGGCCTACTCCTGTTGGTGCACCTCCAGAATTTGTCATTGTGCCAGTCTTGACCTCATGCTGCTGCTGTTGAAGACGTCATCTCCACACTGTGTCATTGTGCCACTTTGAAAGCGGTTGAAAGCGATTGAAAGCGGACACTGACAGATGAATGAAGGGCAAAATGATCAGAGATGTCAACGCAAAATTACTGCCAACACCCTCTCCACTCATTCGGCGGGGCCTCTTACATGTATCAGCGTTTAACAAAACAGGTTCTTTCATATTTTGTGACAATTTAAAGCTCTTGCCTCATGGAGTGACCCGGCTGTGACGTCCCTTACTGTGACTGAGATGTGGGCTGGCTCCAGTAACCTACTACTGTGTTCTTTGACACTATGGTAGGATCTTAGCCCTCAGCTTGTTTTTGTCCAGCTGGCGCTGCCTTGACTTTATCAGGCTGCATTCCTGCTTAAATTTTTTGGTCAGTTTTTGCCCCCGTAAGTGCCCAGGGAACTTTAGAGTGAAGCGATTCTAAGAGCAGCGGCAGTCATATGCGTGTCATACTAAAAAACAACATTGTATGAAGACCAAACCAAGATCCCTCTGCATATTTAAGCATGGCACAACGTTCTACAGCACCCTGCAGGCTCTGTGCAGCCTGGAAATAGCTGTTTTTTAACGTGATTCGTCCCGAAGTAATTCGGACGGGAAACGGATTTTGTCGGAAAATTCGGCGAAGTCGGCGAACCGAATTTTTGAGAAATTTGCCATCTCTAATTGCATTACAAGAGCTGGATTATTTTTATTTTTCCATTGGACCTAGCCATTTGAGGGTTTGTATTTTGACAAGTTTCACTCTTTAATGGCAGATATTTAGAAATGTATGCCATTCACCATATAATAACATTACTATTATTTACTGGGTCAAAACGATTGTGACAATCACATACTTTTTTACTTATGAACAACAAAAATAGTTTTTCAAAAGTGTCTTTTGTGTCTTTGTATTTCAAAGATCCATAAATATTTTTATTTTTATGTCATCTAAACCATGTGTGAGTCTGAGCTTTGCAGTATAACGTGCAGTTTTAATTGGTGTCATTTTCAGGTGTGTAAAAGTTTTTGATTGCTTGCTATTCTCTTTTTTTAGGAAGCAGATAAATAAGAAACAGCAACTTGGCCATTTTTTATTTTTTTATTTATGCTGTTCACCATTTGGGATAGATAATGTGATACTTTTTATAGTTCGGGTCATGCAGTGATACCAATTATGTGCAGTTTTTTTATTTTATTTTTTGTTTCTAGAAATAGGGGTTTATGGAAACCAATCTACTGTTGTACTAGCCAAAAGGCAATAAAAATATTGTGCCATTTGGCTAATTGTGGTTAAATTAAAACACAGAGCCAGTAGAAAATTGATTTGGAAGCCCTACAAATTTAAGTGAAAAAAAAAAATGTTGTTATGGTGAGGTTGTGCAAGTAACTTTAAAACTGTTTCTCCTACAGATCCAAGAACATAAGAAACCCATATTGCTTAAAGCAATCTGTGCTAAAAGAAAACATTTCCTTCCTGATTGCAAATGCTGATTAGAACAAATCAACATTCCAAAGAATAATTTTATGACTTCATGAGCTTTGATATAATTTTGTTCTAAGTAATTGTCTAAACCTTTTTGAAGCCCCAAAGTGTTCGTGCTGTGAACAGCTCCTGAGGCAGCAATTCCACAGATTCACAGTTCTTAGTTAAGAACTCACAATCTATTTTTATTCAGGGATTCAAATGTCTTGCAATATTTCAAAATTTATTCCTCTGTATGTAAGTATTATTGTAGCACTTGTAGTATATTTTATGTAGTACATTACCAGTTGTTAATTTATTAAATTTATAGGGGTAACCCTTTGTGCGGGCCAGGGGGTTTTTTTGCGGTTTTGGGTTATATTAGTCTTTTTTTGACCTTTTCAGTAGGCTGTACAGATGTATCCACCCTATTTTCTACTTTTTACTTTTGAATGACTCGTGTTTTAAATACCTTACCTTAATTTTCCCTTATTATGAATAAGGACACGTTAGACAGTTGCTTTCTGGTCTGTATTACGCCTGATTGTGTTTTTTTTTTAATAAGGGCAATACTTTTTTTTTTTTGTCTACTTTTTTTTCCCTATTTGGTGTCCGGGATCCCCTTGTACTGATTTTTGTAGATTTACCTTGCCATTGTCCTGGAGTTGGTCCGGGCACCCATACAAATCAGAAATGAACTGTCATTTTTTTATGGATTGGGTTAGTTTGAAATTTTGTTACCCGTCTGTGTTTTTCAGACAGGAAATTACAATTGTATAAATGCTAACATTTGGGGAGACATGTATGATCGGTTTACCCCTTTTTGATGTCAAATGCCCCAAATTGAGAGTCTACGATGCTAATGCGCCTAACGAATGTGTTAGTGCTTTGGTCAAAAGACCATTGGCGTAAGACCCCTAAAATATTTTTTTTAAGGGAGCAAGATTTGCTTTTAGGAAAAAAAGTCCAATATGCTCAACTTAATCCAGTACAACAAAAAAGTAATTTATGTAATTGTAAACATATAAAATTTAATTATTTAAATTTAATAAAAACATTTTATCTTTAAATTTAATAAAAATATATAATACCCCCAAAAAAATAAAAATATCTTTATAAATGTTTTAAAAAATTAAAAGATCAAAAAATTTTTTTGGTTAAAAAACCGTGATTATGTTGTTCAGATTTTTTTTTTTGTTAATGTTACAATTTAAAATTTAAAATTATTTTGCTGCTCTCCCCCTTTACTTTACATACAGCAAGACCCGCACGCACAGGTTTGCGGGCCCCCTTGGCCCAAACAACAAACATACCATATTTTTCTTTAAAATTGCAAATTCAAATGATTTCCCCTTTTTTTCCCACCTATCAACAGCCTTTTAAACATGTTTGGCGCATTTCAGGGCCCTCAGTCCATAATGTCCCGAACACAAGGGGGGCCGCTGTGAACTTTAGACATCATTTATGAACGAACAAAAACACTTTTATACTTTCAGGTGCATTTGACACTAAAAAAATAGATCAAAAAAATGCACTTCGATCTCCTAGTTCCCCATACTGTCTCCCAAAGAGGTCAGTTTCTTCCTTATTAATTTTTCAGATTCTAAAAATTTAAAAGGCGTACACAGAGTAATTCAAAAAACCAAAAGGGAATTTTTAGTAGCCTGACTTTACCATTTAAATTCCCCATACTATTTTCAACAAATACTTATAGTAGTCTATTGAACATCTTCCCCTTTGGGCCCTAAAGTGGGGCTTACTACCAGGAACTGAAAAAAAGGGAGAAACATATCCGGGTAAATTGGCAGTGAAATAAGGGGCGAGATATATAATTGAATATTTCCCAAGATTTTTTCAGAAACTATTATATTCTGCTTTCAAAATTTAAAAGGTTAATTAAATTTGACAAAATATTGATAAAATTAGAGGATTAAAAATTGGAAACGGATCTTTGCCTGAAGTGGGACAAAATGGACCTTTGATTGACTATGGTTCCAAAAGGGATTTTTTTTTTTTTTTAATAAATGTAATTTTTCATTAATAATACTAAAAATACATCTAGGCACTGAGTCATTCTTTACTTGAGCATTTTTGTATATATGAACTGAATTTTAATTTTTATTTGGGGCTAATATTTTCTGATGGGTTGATGCATTTTAGTTTTCCCGTTCCTTCCCTATTTCCCCCCTTTTGGTAGTATTCGCCATGAGGTTACTTTATGGATAATGAATTTTTTTATTTTATTTAGCTTTTTTGAGATTAAATGAAGAATATTAAAGATTACATGTGGGTATTTGTAAAAAAAAACTCTTATATCATAAATATCTTTGTGTTTCTGAAAATTACTTCTTTAATCCCACCAAAGATACCTGGGTTTGTCATTATACTGGTGGCCCCTCCAAATCTTCCAGAATTCCCCACTCAAATTTTTATTGGATTAGGGCCAATTGCCCCAACTTAGCTTCCTCACGAAGGCATGGGTTTTACTTAGGATTTCCTGACACTTGAATTTAATCATCTTGACCCTTTAAACACAAAATTTTCAGTGCCCGGGAGCAAAACACCCCAAAGTACAAAGGTCATGACCATGGGTTACAGTAGTCAGGGTGTTTTTTTCAGTACATGCTTCATTCTTCCAGTGTAGACAACCCCTGGCCACAGGCTGAAAAGCTCCAGTTTGTTCCATTTTCCAAAAAAAAGAAACCAAAGTTTCTGTGCTTCTTCATTGGTGTTTAGATTTTTGAGGTGACTTTTTTGTGATTGTGGATCGTAGAGGGCAGTCTTGAAGTTGGGGGTGAAGACATTTAGGGTGACATGTCCATTAGGGTGAAAACCCTTTTTTTTGGGTATTTTGGGCAAAAAGTGTTGAGCCCCATTCTCATATAAATGAAAATATAGTACCCAAAACTAGGGGCATCATATCCCGGGGCCCTGAACATTTAATGCGCCTAAGTAGGCGCTTCAAAAATTTCTAGCAGCGATATGGTATGGCCTACATTTTGCTATGCCCTAGATTAACCCAAATTAACTATTTTTATTCGGGCAAAATACATTCATTTAATGGCCTTAAAACTGCATGGAGGGACCCCTTTTTCGACATATCGCCCTAGTATTTTGTTCACTTTTCTTGCAAATGGAAAACTCACTGCCCGCTGCCAAGAAAACTTGTGCGGGGGTTTTTATCACTTAAGGATTTTTGCCCAAATATCTCTGGAAACTGGTGGTGGGCCCGTTACACTTTCTAAAACTCTTTCTCATGTCGGTTCTTAACAGGTTGAAACCTCTAAATGAAAGTTTTTAAATCTGTAACTAGAGATTTTACTCTGCAGGAGCTGACTCACCGGTTGGGTTGTGAGGGGATAAGGGGGCAATGAGAATGAAAAAGAGCAGGGAGAGGTTTGGGGAAAAATGGTCGGTAACCAGGAAACTTGTAACCTAAGAGGGTTAAAATTTCATATTCCTGCCAAAGAAAAATCAACAAAGAACGTACAGGCAGTCCCTTGGGTTGGAGTGGGATAGGGACTGTAGATTTTTTTTAAGTTGAATTTGTGTTTAAGTGGCGGATTTTTTAAATGTACCCAGCAAAAAGGGTTTTTCAGTTTGGTAGACAGGAAAAGGGGTTTTTACAGTTTTTTTCTGTTTGTGCCCCCGTTAAGCTCATTTTACCTTGATGTAATGTAGCATGCTAAAATTTTCGTTTCCCCCAGTACCTCTGTGTGAAACCTAGAACTACAGGGGTCAGCATGCCCCATTTTTTTTTAAATCTAGTTTGTAATAGGGGACAGATTAAATTGGAACGGGGGTAAGTCAGGGACTTCCCGTTTTAGAAAAAGTTTTTCACATTTTTCCCCAATGTTAAAAGCAATCATTGTAGGGAGAAAAAACCCCCTTTTAAATGTTAATCAAGAACCTAACACACTGCACTAAGGCAAGAAAGTGATAAGCATCTGGGTTTTTAGAGCAATTTTATTGGTCAAAAGAAAAATCTTATGTTACAGAGCCCGTCAAAGATTTAACCATGGCATTACCACGGGCCCCGGGGGAAAAAAAATGAGTAACAAAGCAAACACGTTATTAACCTAAAACCCAAAATGGTAAATTCAAAAAACTGGAACCCAAAGACTATGCCAGTAATTCTTTCCCCCTATATTTAAAGGAAACTTTAAGATTCATCCTCAGATTTCTAAAGTCATCTAACTTATTTCTCCTATCAACCCCCCCTGGTAAAAACCCTTTGCTCTGCTTTCTGAGTCAACTATTCCCTCATCGCACTACTGCTGCCAATCTTGACTGTTCTGAAAACCTTTATTCAGAAGTCAACACTTCCTGGGTAAGTTAAGAGTGAAGACTGGGAGATCCCTTAGATTTTCACCCAAGACTAGATTATAGCTTAAAGAATCTACATTTTAGGTAATGTGCTAGATATCTGTAGGCAGAACGTGGATTCCAAAAAGTGCTGCCAAATATCTTCCATGATTGTATACCTGTCTTTTGGTGTCACTGCAGAGGAGTAGACTTAGAAGAACATCAATCATTTTTGCTATAAGAATCAGATGTAGATCTCAGCTATGGTTCTTGGGGCTCCAGCAGGGCAAAACAAATCTATTGGTTCCTTATCATGTGATCACTGTAACATCAATTTAAAGTGACTACAGCTGTTTCAAAAGAAAAAGCCGGACGGAGTGTCAGGGCTGACAACTCTTGTTATAAGAACAAGCTGTTACTAACAGCTCATGTTCTTAGATGTTGATCAGGAGCCAATACAAATGGATCCTAACTATGTATCACTGTGAGATCCAATCACGGTGGTCACATCACGGGAAAAATGTATTTGTTTCTCTCCCATTTCAGCTGTGAAGGGAAACATATACTGTTAACCTCGGTGTCCTCTCAGTGAATTTACCCGCCATTTTGACCCCTTTTACTTTTTACACAAAAACCCCACCTTTTTTGTGAATGATATATCCTATATGGATTGTGTTGTAACAGCGGTTGGAGGTTGCTGTTAGTTTGGGGTTTGGTGGCTTGTGTTTAGCAAAGTGGGCTTTAGAAGTATAAAAAAAAATTTAAAAGGTAAAAAGAAAAAAGAAAAATAAGTTTAAAACAGTAACAAAAAAAGTTTATAGTTACATAACGTGACATGTTGAAAAATTGGTGCCAAAACGTCAGTACTGAATTGATTAGAGGGAGTTTAAAATATGACATTATGTATGAAGAGTGTTAAGCACAAAAAATTGTCTCAGCCATGGTATAGATTTGTATGGCAGTTTTGTGCCAACTTTGGCGCATTCAAAAGTCTTGTGTCTAGTGCAGGGTACTATATTTACTATTTTGCCAAAGGCAAACTTAAACTCTATCAGTTCTCTATCCGTTTTTAAAAACCAAAAAAAGAAATTTTTATTAAATTTTTAATCTT
>JAODAL010075219.1:0-14081 GCA_025379985.1 Phyllomedusa bahiana
TGGCAAAACCAGAGTAGGCCACAGAGTGGCACAATGACAGAGAGTGGAGGTACGGGGAGCAACAGCTAAGGGCAGAGAGTGGGACAATGCACAGTGTGGGGGGCACGGCAGCAGCCACAGCAGCAGTATGAGGTCAGCGTGGCCAATGACATCTGGAGGTGGGGAAAAACTAGGGCCCCAAGTGGGACATGACAGAGAGTGGGGCACGACAGACGCATGAGGTCGAGGTGCAAAAAATGCACAGGTGGAGGTTAGGCAGCAGCCCGCAGCAGCATGAGGGCAGGAGTGGCACAATGAATTCTGGAGGTGGCAAAACGAGTAGGCCACAGAGTGGGACAATGACAGGATGGGGGCAGGCAAACAGCAGCATGAGGTCAGAAGTGGACAAGAAAATGGGGTGGCAAAAACGGAGTAGGCCACAGAGGGCACAATACCCGGTGGAGGTGGCAGCAGCCAAACAGCATAAAGGGCAGAATGCAAATGAAAAATTTGGAGTGGCAAAACAAGTTTTGGCCACAGAGTGGCACAATGACAGAGAGTGGGGGACGGAGCAAACATGAGGTCAGAGGTGGGACAATGACACGTGTGAGGTCAGGCACACCACAGCGCAAGAGGGCAACAGTGCAAAATGACAATTTGTGGTACGAAAGCAGAAACAGAAGTGGCAACAAAGTTTAGGAGAGGCAAAAAACTGGGTAAAGAGGGGCACAAGACAAGGTGGAGGTACGGCGGCAGCAGCAGAGGTCAACAGTGGCACAATGACATTCTGGGGGTGGCAAAACAGTAGTAGGCCCCAGAGGGCACAAAGAGAAAAGTGAGGTCACGCAGCAGCAGCATAGGGCAGAGAGGGCCAAAAAATTCGGAGGTGGCAAAAACAGAGTAGGCCACAAGTGGAAAAATGACTCAGTGTGGAGGGCAGGCAAACAGCACAGCAGCAGCAAGGTCAGACAGTGGCACAATGAAAAATCTGGAGGGGCAAAACAGTAGTAAGGCCCAGAGTGGCACAATGACAGAGAGTGGAGGTGAGGCAGCAACAGCATGGGTCAGAGAGTGACAATTTACAACATGGGATGTAGGGAAAACAGAGCACAAGGCCACAGAGTGGCACAAAGACAGAGAGTGGAGGACGCAGCAAACATAGGTCAGAGAGTGGCACAAAAGACACAGTGTGGAGGGCACGCAGCAGCCACAGCAGCAGTATGAAAGGGCAGGCAGTGGCACAATGACATTCTGGAGGTGGCAAAAAAATTAGGCCCCAAGTGGCACAATGACAGAGGTGGGGTCAGGCAGCAGCAGCATGAGGTCAGGCAGTGGCCAATAATTTGGAGTGGCAAAACAGTAGTAGGCCACAGAGTGCAAATACAGAGAGTGGAGGGACGGCAGCGCAAACAGCATGAGGTCAGAGAGTGGGACAATGAACTTCTGGAGGTGGCAAAAAAAGGGGTAGGCCCACAGAGTGGCACAATGACCAAAAGGGGGAGGTCACGGCAGCAGCACAGCAGCAGCATTGAGGTCAGAAGTGGCACAATGAAAATTCTGGAGGTGGCAAAAAAAGAGTAGGCCACAGAGTGGCACAATGACAGGTGGAGGTACGGCAGCAACAGCAGAGGTCAGACAGTGCCATATGACAATTTGGAAGGGCAAAAACAGAGTTTGGCCACAGAGTGGCACAATGACAGAGAGTGGGGGGTGACGGCAGCAACAGCATGAGGTCAGAGAGTGGCACAATGACACAGTGGGGGAGGTCACGGCAGCACCACAGCAGCAGTATGAGGTCAAAGGGAGTGGCACAATGAAAATTTGGAGGGGGAAAACAGTAGTAGGCCACAGAGTGGCACAATGGGCAGAGAGTGGGTCACGAAAAACAGCAGCATGAGGTCAAGAGTGGCACAAAGACACAGTGTGGAGGTTAGGCAGCACCCCAGCAGCAGCATGAGGTCAGGCAGTGGCACAATGACATTCTGGAGATGGCAAAACAGTAGTAGGCCAAGAGTGGCACAATGACAGAGAGTGGAGGTTACGGCAGCAGCAGCATGAGGTCAGAGAGTGGCACAAGAAATTCTGGAGGTGGGGAAAAACAGGAGTAGGCCACATAGTGGCAAAAATGAACTCAGTGTGGAGGTCCAAAGGCAGCAGCCACAGCAAACAGCATAAGGTCAGGGCAGTGGGACAATGACAAATTCTGGAGGTGGCAAAAACAGTAGTAGGCCACAGAGTGGCACAATGACAGAGAGTGGAGGTGACGGACGCAACAGCATGAGGTCAGAGAGTGGCACAATGACACAGTGTGTAGGTCACGCGCACAGCCAAAAGCAGCAGCATGAGGCAACAGTAGCAAAATGACACAGGTGAGGGACGACGGCAGCAGCATGAAATCAGAAGTGGCACAATGAAATTCGGGGGTGGCAAAACTGGAGTAGGCCACAGATGGCACAATGACACAGTGTGGGGGCTGCGGCAGCAGCCACAGCAGCAGCATGAGGTCAGACATGGCAAAAATGAAATTCTGGATGCAAAACGGAGTAGGCCACAGAGTGGCACAATGACAGAGAGTGGAAGTGACGGCGGCAGCAGCATGTGGTCAGACAGTGGCACAATGACATTCTGGAGGGGGAAAAACGGTAGTAGGCCACAGAGTGGCACAATGACAGAGATGGAGGTCACGGCAGCAGCAGCAGCAGAAGGTCAGAGAGTGGCACCAATGAATTCTGGAGGTGGCAAAAAAAAGGAGTAAGGCCACAGAGTGGCACAATGACCAGGTGGAGGTCACGGGCAGAGCACAGCATGAGGTCAAAGTGGCAAATGAAAATTTGGAGGTGGCAAACACAGTAGAGGCACAGAGTGGCACAATGACAGAGAGTGGAGGTGACGGCAGCGCCAACAGCATGAGGTCAGAGAGTGGGAAATGACACAGTGTGGGTGGGCCAGCACCCGCAAAAGCAGCAGTATGAGGTCAGCAGTGGGACAATGAATTCTGGAGGGGGAAAAACAGTATAGGCCACAGAGTGGCACAATGACAGAGAGTGGAGGTCACGACAGCTAAGCATGAGGTCAGAGAGTGGGACAATGACACAGGTGAGGTTACGGCAGCATCCACAGCAGCATCATGAGGTCAAGGCAGTGGCACAATGACATTCTGGAGATGGCAAAACAGTAGTAGGCCCCAGGAAATGGGAAATGACAAAAGATGGAGGTCACGGCAGGGGAAAACAAAGAGGTCAAGAGTGGCACAAAAGAAATTCTGGAGGTGGCAAAAACAGGAGTTTGGCCACATAGTGGCCAATGACTCAGTGTGGAGGTCACGGCAGCAGCCCACAGCAGCAGCATAAGGTCAGACAGTGCACAATGACAAATTCCTGGAGTGGCAAAACAGTAGTAGGCCCCCAGAGGGCACAATGACAGGAGTGGAGTGACGGCAGCAACAGCAGAGTCCCGAGAAGTTGGCACAATGACACAGTGTTTTAGGTCACGGGAGAGCCCCAGCAGCAGCATGAGGTTCAGACAGTAGCAAAATGACACATGTGTAGGTCACGACGGCAGCAACATGAAGTCGACAGTGGGACAATGAAATTCCCGGAGGTGGGAAAACGGAGTAGGCCACAGAGTGCACAATTGGACACAGTGTGGAGGCTGCGCAGCAGCCACAGCAGCAGCATGAGGGAACAGTGGCACAAAAAAACTGGGATGGGAAAAAATGGAGAGGCCACAGAGTGGGGACAATGACAGAAGTGGAGGTGACGGGGGGCAGCACATGAGGTCAGACAGTGGGACAATGCATTCTGGAGGGGGCAAAACGTAGTAGGCCCCAAGGGCACAATACAGAGATGGGGGTCCCACGGGGAGTGGGAAAGGGGCCAAGCAAGGTTGGGGGGTTCCCCCCCCGAGAGGTTGGCCAAATGAATTCTGGGGGTGGCAAAAAAAAGAAGGCCACAAGTGGCAAATGAAGGGTGAGGCCCCACACAGCAGAGTCAAAGTGGCACAAGAAATTTGGGGGTGGCAAAAAAAAAGTAGGCCACAGAGTGGCAAAAATGACGAGATGGAGTGACGCGCAAAACCCTGAGGGCAAGAGTGGCAAATGAACTTGGATGTCACGCACCCAACAGCAGCAGATAAGGTCAGCAGTGGGACAATGACAAAATTTTGGGGTGGAAAACGTAGTAGGGCCACAGGGGACAATGACAAGATGGAGGGACGGCAGCAACCATAGGTCAGAGAGTGGCACAATGACACATTTGTGGATGTCACAGCACCAGCAACAGCAGCAGCAGCAGCAGCAGCATGAGGTCATAGAGTGGCACAATGACAGAGTGTGGAGGTGGGTGGCAATACCAGTCCCTGGTAAAGATGGTGGTAGGCACATGGAGAAACTGTCAGCAGATGTGTGGCATCAGGCGGGTGGTGGCATCAGAATAGTGGCTGAGGCAGGTAGTTTGAACCACGACTCATTTTTCAAAGTTTGGGTGAGGCGTCATGGCTGATGTAGTCTGACGCCTAAGGCATTGATGTGTGGAAATCCTGGCCGATCCACGCCTCATTCATCTTGACAAAGGTCAGTCGTTCCACATTTCCCGTGGACAAGTGGGTTCTCCTTGGGGTAATGATGGTCCCCGCCGCACTGAACACCGGCTCTGATGCCACACTACTGGCCGGGCAGGACAGCTTCTCCACTGCAAACTCGACAAGTTGCGGCCACCATCCAGTTTGGGCTGCCTAGTAATCCAGCGGATCTTCTAACTGGGGTGGCAGAGTGCTGGTCCAAGTAGGCCACCACCTGTTGGTTCAGGGTCCTGCTCCAGGTTCTGCTGCTGCTGGCGGGCTTTCCCTCCTCACTAGCGGTTTAAGGAAGCTGCTCATCAGTGACTCCAGACTTAGGTTGCTGCTGTTGTCGCTGGTACTGCTCCTACTCCCCCCCCACCTTCCCACAGCCTCCGCGGCAATAGGACGTGAGCACTGAAGAACCCCCATGGTCAGGGCCTGTTAGAGGAGGGACGATGCCGCACAAGGAGCGGGCCAACTGACTACGGAGGATTTCCCCATAGTCTTTGAAATTTGTTCTCCCTCTCAGCAGCTGGGAAAAAGGCTTCCATTTTGGACCGGTAGCGAGGGTCCAATAGGGTGAAGAGCCAGAAGTCATCCCTCTGCCGGATGGTGACTATTCAGCTGTCACTAGCCAGGCACATCAGCATGCTGCGGGCCACTGCCCAGTGACTCCGAAGGGCTCCCTGCCTCCATCTCCACTGTATACTGCCACTGTGCTTGTGGGTCACATCTCCTCGTCTTCCTCATCTCCATCTACCTCCCGCGCCCCTGCTCCTCCTCTCTTGTCACCTGGGTAGAAAATCCACTCATTTCACCAGACAATGCTTCTGCTCCAATGTCCTCCTCCTCCTCCTCCATTTCAGTCCCCACCGGAACTCATGTGGCCGCGAGATGTAGTTGCCTCATCTCCAGTCCCCTGCCCAGACAGATTTTTCAGCATCTGTTCCAGGACATGAAGCAGTGGAATAACGTTATTCATCCTGTAGTCCTGGCGACTGACAAATAACGTCGCCTCCTCGAATGGCCTCAACAAACGGCAGGTGTCACGCATGAGCTGCCACTGGCTGACATCAACTTTTCACAGGGGAGTACTCCTGTCCGCCTGGATCATCCAAAAATCGTTAATGGCCTTTCTCTGTTCAAAACAGTCGGCCCAACATGTGCAGGCTGGAATTCCAACGGGTGGAAAAATCGCATATATGAGTGTGGGGAGGCCGTTTCTGCCGCGCAACTCGAGGAGGGTGTTTCCTGGCTTTGTAAGGGAATGGATGAAGTGCATGCACAGTTTCCTGGCCATTTTCAGAATCTTTTGAAGATCGGTGGGAAGACTTCAGGAACCTTTTCACAACAACCAAATTGAACACGTGCGCCATGCAGGGCGCATGGACCATCCGTCCTCGGTGGGAGGGGCAGACACCATGTTACTCCTATTGTCCGTCACCATGGTTCCGATTTGCAGTTGGCGCGGAGAAAGCCACACTCGATTTCTTGCTGCAGGGACTGGAGCAGTTCCTCCCCTGTGTGACTTGTTCGGCGGGGGCAAGCCGGGTTTAGAACTGCGTGACCCCGTTGCGCCCTACACTTGGTATATGGAGCAGTATTTTTGTGGAACTGAATGTGGTGGTGGGGGGGAGGAGGAGGAGGCGGACATTGGCGCAGGAGCCACATTTGACAATTTTGGGGAGAAAGCGCTTTCCCCCTCCAAATTTTGGTTGGGTGTGCCTGGGCCGGAAGCAATTCACCCAGGGGGGGCCGAAAAGGGACAAGTAGGGCCCTACTGTATTATAGCTCCAACGTCCACGGCCGTGCCCCTTTGGAACAAACCAATAACTCAAGGACGGGCCCCCCTTTCGTTCTACATTTTTATAAAGTGCTGGTACGCCTTTTTGGAAAAAAATTTACGGCTCGGAACTCCCCTCGTCTCGGCACAACCATTTTTCTCTAATGGTGCAAGCCCACCATTTGGAAAAGGGAGGGACTGAAGTCCCAAAAACTTGGCAGGGCAGGGTTTTTAGCTTCTGCACCTTGGGATGGTTGGACGCAACTGTTGTCTCTTTGCATTGCCTCGCGAACGACTGCGGCGCCATAAGTAGCAAGGTGCAGGAGCATCTGGACCAGGATGATGGCAAAGAAAACACCCTCCCTTCTGCAGAGGTGGTGGAGCCTTATGGTTGCAATGGCTGCGTGCACTGGGCCTGTTGCTGCTGTTGCTCGGGGCAGGGGTTGGGCCCCCACTCTGAGCCCTTTTTTCCCGGGCCACCGAGGTGACGCTTTCATGTGTTTTACACGGGCCTGGGGCCAACGTTTTGCTCCCTGGCCACGCTTCACTTTTCCCACAGATTCTACATATACCCATATTCGGCTCCCCGGTGTCTTAGCAAAGAAATGCCACACCGCCGAGTATCTGATTTTACCGCCAACCTCCCATTGAGTTTAAAACTAAAACCACCGCTCCCCGCTGAGCCCCTGGCCCACTTTCTTGGACCTGCGAAGCGGTTTTTTTACCCGTGGCTGCTTGGGGTCCCACCTCACCTGCGCTACCCTGCGACACACGGCCACACAAACCACTTGCGGCTGCGCCGCTGCCTGTCGCGCAAGCTGACGCCCCTTCTCCTACTATGAGAAGCCCTTTTGCTTCCCCCGGGCTCCCAATGCGCGGCACATCATCATCATTTGTGTTTCATCTTCACTGCTGCCCCCCCCCCCTCATCACCGGTCGGTTATGCAGAGGCTACCCCTCACAACATACCTCCCATCCATCTCCACATCTAACTTTCCCGCCTCTGCAAAAGAAGGGATATGGGCCCCCATTTTTCGCTCCCAAATAGCTGCTGTTGCCCCCCCTAAAATTGTTCATCCCGCATATTTTTGGCCGAGCCCAAACCACATAGTAGTCTCTGGCTGAGGGAACCGGATGGGACAGAGGCGGGTTCGGACAGGTGAGGGCCGCTAAACCCCCCTCCTGGGCCATCCCAAAAAAAAAGGGTTGTGCTGACGTTCCCACCGACTTTTGGCTGGGGTTTCAGATGCTCTGGAGGAATTTATGACCTATAAACCAATCAAAAACCCCTTTGGGTTGCTGAACAACACACGGCCGCTAGATGACAGGGGCAGTTTTGGCCTACCGAGTGACCCCTGCTTCGACGTCCCTTTGCTGTGCTTTGACCTGGGCCTGCCCGGAATTTTTTGGCCACTGCCATCCAGGTGAAGAGCCTCCACCCTCTGTCTGAAAACTGTTTTGTTCAAAATGTTCAGACACTGTTTGATGAAGATTTTTGAAAATTTATAAATAACACCCTGTTTTTTGACTCCAAATTAACCCATAACAACTTGGTAACCCTTGGATATAAATTGGCTCCAAAATGCAAGGAAAAAGTACTTGTATGTGCCGTTTAAAAACACGTTATTTTACAAACACTTAATTAACCTTCGGATATGAATTTTGCTCAGGGAAAATTGCTTTTTTGGCGGTGAAAAAGAACGTTTCTTTTTAGAAAACAACACAAACAACGCTTATTAACCCCTGGATCTAAATTGCGCAAAAGAAATGAGCAACCAAAAAAATTTCCAGCTTTGTAGGTTAAAAGGGGTGTATTTTTTTCGGTACACAACAAAAGAAAAACTTGTAATTAACCCCTTACCGCCGAGCCATTTTGCCTCTCACAGAGCCCCTTTTTTTAAATCTGTCATGTTCAAATTTTTGTGAGAATAAAAATTTTTTTGACATTTAAAACCATCCATGTGTTTCCCGGGAGATTTGTTTTTTTTCGTGACACATTGGTGCTTTAAGATATAAGAAATTTTGGCCCAAAAAAAAGGGTTTGTTTATTTGTGAAAAATATCAAAAAATCGTAAAAAATTTTTTGGAAAAATTTCCCAAATTTTAAACTTCAAAAATTTTTTGCATGAAAGGGACAGATATTATTCCACTAAAAAAATAGTTTAAAACGGGCCCATCAAACCCTATGTCTGTTTAGTTTGGCTATTTTTTTAAAAATGTTTTTTTTTTTTTTTAAACCCGACTTTTGGGGGGCTAGAAAATTTGTAGAAATTTTTTAAAAAATTTTAAACCCAAAATTTGCAAAAAAATTCATTTTTTAGAGAACCAGCCCCGTTCTAACGAGATTTTGAATTGGCCCTGTATGTTAGATACCCCCATAAATCCCCTCATCTAAGAAACAAAAACCCCTTTAAAAGTATTCAAAACCGTTTTTAGGAAGTTTATTAACCCATTAGGTTTTTTCCCCGGGAATTAAAGCAAAGGGGAAGAAAAATTTTTTAAAAATTTTCACTTTTTTTTCAGTTTTTTAAAATTTTTATACATTTTTTCACAAGAAAAACGGTAAATGTGACCCGGGGAAATCAAACTTAATTTTGGGATTCCCCCAATTCGGGCCTTTTTTCCAGAGAAATCCCATTTTGGGCCCTATTGCATTTTTTTTGGCTAAACCCACAAGCCCCCAAATAGGAGGACACCTACTGGACTCTGGAGTCTCATTTTCATTCCCAAATTTTAAATTTGGGGGCCATTTTCGGGTTTTGGGACACCCAAAGGTTCCCCAAAACTTAATAAACCCCCAAAAAAATACCCCATTTTGGGAAAACAAACAACAAACCCCCTTTAAGGAATATAATCCAGGGGTGAAATGAGCAACCCGACCCCACGGTGTGTCACAAAAAAATTTTTGGGCGTTAGGCTTAAAAAATGTAAAAAAATTTTTTTTTTTTTTCCAATAATCTAAATTTTAGCTAAAAAATTTTTAATTTTTAAAAAGGAATCCGGGTAAAAAAGCCCCCAAAAAACCTTGTTACAAAAAAATTTTTTCCCAAATTTTTCGGCAATACCCTCCTTTGGGGGGTTGTAATCGCGGGTTTGGGCGCATGGCGGGGGGGATAAGGGGGGGGACGCAAATTTGGGTTTTTTGGAAAAATGCAGATTTTGGGGGGGCCAAATGTCCACATAAAAAAACCCCCCAAAAGGTACCAGAAAAAGGTGAAACCTTTCCATAAGTAAACCCCTTTTTTTGGATTCACACGCCTCAAAAAAATTTTCCCCCCCAAAATTTTGGGGGGGTTTAATGTACTTTTTGGGGGTGCACAGGTTTTAACAAATTTGGTTTTTTTTGAAATTGGGCTTAAAAAAGGGAGGGGAAAACGAAATTTCCCCCTTTGGGTTTTTTTTGAGCTTAAAATTTTACGGGCTTTCGCCGGGGCAGGGGTAAATGACGGGGATACCCTTTACTAGGGGGTCGGTAAAAATTGCAAGGGTAAAGATTTTATATAGTTTTTTTTTAATGTTTTATTACTTTTACACAATAGAAAAAAGGTCTTTAAAAAAAAAAATTTCGTTTTTTTGTTTTTCTTTTTCTGATAGCCAAAAAACGTTTTTCAGTTTTCTGGGATTTGGGAGATTCTGGGGTTGTTTTTTTGGGGGGATGAAATTAATGGGTTTTTTTTATTTCCATTATGGGGGGGCATATGGGCCGGTTTGATCACTTTTTAAATTTAAAAGGGTTTTTTTTGAGGCATTTTGAACAAAAAAACAGCATTCCCCGGTTTGTGTTTTTTATTTTTATTTTTTTAAAAGCGGTCACCGGGGCATATAACTGAACCCTACTGTATTACCACAGGGCGAAACGATTTCCCGCCCATAAAACCCCAATTTTTTATATTTTTTTTTTGTTTTACTCTTTTTAAAACAAAATTTAAAAACTTTTAATTTTAAAAAGGAAAACACGTTTTTTTTCATCGCCATAGGGCTGAAGCCATAAATTTTTTTTTTTTTTCCTTTTGGGGACGGGAACGTGTAAAGGGGTTGTTTTTTGCGGAAAGAGTTGGGCGTTTTTTTTTTGGGAAATTTTTTGGGGACAAGAAAAATTTTTTATCATTTTTAAATCCGTTTTTTTTTTGGGAAGGGAGGGGGAAGAAAATCTTTCAAACCTAGTAGTGTTTTTTTATTTTTTTCTTTAAAAAGCGCTCCCCGTGCATATCCATGACCATTAGCTTTTCTCCTTTTGGGGGTCGATACGATTATTGGGGATACCCCCATTTTTTAATAGTTTTTTTTAAATTTTTAACACTTTTAAAAAAAAAAAAAAAATGTTTTTTAAATTTTGTTAAATAATATTTATGCAAACGCTGTCTTCGAGAGCCATAACTTTCTTATTTTTCCCTATCGAAACTGTATAGACTTTTTTTTTTGGCGGGGTGAACTGGAAATTTTAATTTTTACAAACTTTGGCGTCCCAAAATGAATTTTTGGAAACGCTTTTTAATTTTAATTTTAATTCTGCAAGATGGGGACAAAAATCCAATTCTGTGACTGTTTTTTGTTTTTGTTTTTTATGGAGTTCACCGTACGGGGTTTAAATTAAAAATGACAGAAATTTTTCGGGGGGGTCCGTTACGCACCCCGGGGAACCAAAAAGGGTACTTTATTTTTTTTTGATTTTTTTTGGGGCGATTGGCGTTTGTTAAAAGGGGAAAAAAGGGGGGTTGGGCCCTGGGTTTTTTTTTTTTTTTTTGTGTTTGTTTTTTTACTTTTTTTTACTTTTTTTACAAATTTTTTTTTACTTTTTTTTTAAATTTTTTTTTACTTTATCTTTTAACAAAATCATCAATTCTGTTTTTGAATGCGACCCTGGGACAGTTAAACAAATACTGGGGTCTGGGTTTCCATAAAAACCCCCTTTCCCCCAAGCCCACAATGCCCTTGGGGGGGGGATGGTGCATCACAGATGAAAAACCGTTAATTTTCCCTTCAATTCCCGAGGCATCAAGAGGGGAAACGTTCCGGGACTACAGTGCGGCACCGCCGGGACAAAGGGAGGAGGAGCTCACACCCCTGCCCGCGGGTTTATTATCGCAGCCAAGGGCAGGCTGCGGGAATGGGAAACGGTAATCACCCCCCGGCCGGGAGCCCCTCCGGGCCCGGGGGTCATACGGCATGCGGGCCCGCCCCAAAATTTCCCCTGGTTTCCCCTGTTTTCGAAACGTTTCGTGGCCGCACCAAGCCCGGGGCCCATCGCCAGGGCGTATGGAAAACGTCCATTTTGGGGGGAAGTTTAAATTCCCGCTGAGGGGCGTATCCATACCCCTAAAGTCGGAAGGGGGGTTTAAACTTCGGTTTATGAATTATGCACAGGTAAAATTTTCTTCTTTTGGGGGTGAAAAAGAACGTTTTCCTTTAGTGACCACAACAGCAAACAAAGCTTAATTAACCCCTGGAGTAAATTTCGCAAAAGAAATATGCCTTTCCAACAATTACCCCCTTTGTAGCGGTTAAAATTTTTGGGTGTATGTTACGGGACACAACAAAAAAAAAAACTTGGGAATTTTAAACCCTTTGGTTTTTGAATTATGCTAACAGGGAAAATTTCTTTTTTGGCGGGGGAAAAAAAAACGTTTTTTTCCCTTTTTGTGACCACAACAGCAGAACAATGCTTAATTAACCCCCGGATGTAAATTGCGTAAAAAAAATCTGCCAACAAATTTCCAGCTTTGTAGCGTTTAAAAAAAGGGGTTATTTTTACGGGACACTACAACAGAAAAAAAATTGTAATTTAAACCTTTGGTTTTTGAATTATGCCCACAGCAAAATGTCTTCTTTGGCGGGGAAAAAGAACGTTTTTTTTAGTGACCCCCAACAGCAAAAAAAACGCTTAAAATTTAAAACCCCGGATCTTAAATTTCGCAAAAGAAAAGAAGGGGAAAACCCAAAAAATTTCCACTTTGAACAATTTTAAAATTTGGGGTTTATTTAACTTTCAAACAACAGGGAAAAATTTTTAATTAAAAATTTGTTTTTTGAATTATGCTACAGGCAAAATGTCTTCCTTTTTCGGTGAAAAAAAACGGTTTTTTTTTGTGACCACAACAGGAGAAAACACTGAATTAAACCCCCGGATTCCCAAATTGCGCAAAAAGGAAAAAGAGCAACCAAAAAATTTCCACTTTGGGAGGGATGTTTTAAAAAGGCTGTTTTTTTTAACGGTACAGAAAAAACAGAAAAACTTGTAATTAACCTTCATTTTTGAATTTTGCAAAAGGCAAAATTTCTTCTTTGGGCGGTGAAAAAGAAAGTTTCTTTTAGTGACCACAACAGCAGAACAACGCTTAATTAACCCCTGGATCTAAAAATTGCGCAAAAGAAATGAGCAACCAAAATTTAAGTGGTATTTGGATTGTAAAAACGCTGTTTCTTTAAATGAATACAACAGGAACAGGCTTAGATAACCCTTGGATATTCAATGTGCTGAAGAACTGAGCAGATAGCATTAAAATATATATGCAGCTGCATTGGACGCACACTGGACTTCAGATCCAATACCCCACAAAATCAGAATTAGAATGTAAGAGAAGCAGTCTCTGAGACAAGCTGTGACACCCCCCCCAAAAATCGCTGTATAAAAGTGAGTTTTTAGTATGAGATATCATAAGCAGCCGCGGCAGCACCTTCCCTACTCAGTACAGTGAGAGCGGTATGAGCTTCCAGTGTCGCGCCCGGTGACGTCACAGAATCCCGCCGGTCTCTGATTGGCTTCATCTCTGCACATGTCATGTAGGCTATGCCCTTCTTCCTCCCAGACTTCTTTGCTCCATGTAACACCATGTGCTCGCAGCCATTTTATCAATCAAAAGCACACTTCGTTCCCGCGAATTACCCCAAACTTCGACTTCGTACAGAAACGAAGTTTTCATTAAATTCTAAACGAATTCCACTTCGTGAGAATCAATTCGCCCATCTCTAGTTATAAGCTTGGTCCCCGGTTCATGGGACCGTTCGAGGTGCTAAAGCGCCTAAATCCAGTGGCAGTCAAGCTCCGCCGTCCTCCCACCATGCGGGTACCGAACTCCTTCCATTTCTCTCTTCTGAAGCCGGCCATCCTGATACGTTTCTCTCAGATAGTTGTTCCTCCCAATCCTAGGCTGACGCCACCAATGTCTTTACGATAAAGGAAATTCTGGACAGAAAACAGTTTAGAGGGGATCGTCAGTTCCTCATTGGGCTGGAAGGGGTTCGGGCCCGAAGAAAGGTCCTGGGAACCAGAAACAATCTCCTGGCCCGTAAGGTTATCCGGAGATTCCTACCGGCCAGACGGAGGGGGGCGGGCCAAAGGAGGGGGTACTGTCACGGATCCCTGCAAACCCTCGTCCCGGTCGCAGTGCATCCGTGCCCCGCTGCCAAATCGGGACGGACCCCATATCTGGTTGCAGGCATGCTCGTTCCCCCACCTCGTCCCGGGTCGCAGGCGCATCCGTGCCCCGCTGCCAAACGGCACTGCGACCCGCATATCTGGTTGCAGGCATGCTCGTTCCCCCACCTGTTCCACGAGCTACTTACCCGACCTCGCTCCTGCTGCAGCCTCTGTCCCGCGGCACGTGCGGTCCCGCTCCCTAGGGCGCGTGCGCGTCGGCAGTGATAAATTTAAAGGGCCAGTGCACCGGTAATTGGCTATTGCCCGTCACTGCCCCCTTTTTAAGCCTCCCCCTTCCAGTGACCCTGCCGGATCTTTTGTGCCCTTAGCCTATTGAGAAAGCGT
>JAODAL010075220.1:0-14081 GCA_025379985.1 Phyllomedusa bahiana
TGTTTCAGAAATTAATGCTATACTTGCAAATGAAAAAAAAAGTTACAGGATATGTTATTTGTTAGAACAAAATACTGTCAACGTATGTGATAAGAATTTAATTTCTTTATTTCATTTGACATACGGACATCATTGGGGGATAGCACCCTTTTATCCCCAAATTTGAAAGCTAATTCTTGATTTTTTCACGGCACTTTGGGACAGTCACGTGCGGGGTTTTAGAGGAAGGATGCCTCCTCCCCTCCCCTTTCCCGCGCAGGGCGCATGTAGAATTTCTTTTCCCCGGGCCCAGGCGCGCTGGTGCGGGATCGCCGGGAAGTGGGGCACGGCCCTCCCCTAAACACTGCGCAGCGCCGCTTTTAAATGCCCCACTGTGGGTTTAGACGGGGCACATTTAACTGGGGAACCCTCCGAGCGGCATACCCCTTGAAAAAGCGAAAGATTTGGAAAAACTTCGTGGGGGCGACCGGGTCAAATTCGATCTTTTTTCTGGGGGGGCACTCGGGGCCATTGAGATTATAAACTCTTTGATACACTTTTCTAATCTGGGGCTTTTTATGTATAAAACTTTAGTGACAATGGTATATCTTACAATAAAAAGTCATTTTATACATGTTGAAATGATGTACCCCCTGTACACATTTATACAATATCATACTGAACATAGGAATAACCTGTCTTAGTGGATCCCTTTAAACCCTTTTCTATGTTTGAAGTTTTTAATATTCATTAATAAAGACTGTTATTTTTATACCTTTTTACTCTCATGTTCTGGATTGCGATATTCGATAAAGGGGGGGTTTCTTTACAGGGAGAGGAAACCCTTTAATTTAACACACCAAGGATTGTTTGGACATACAATAGTGTTTTTGCAAAAATATAATATATATATAATAAAATATAAAAAAATTTGGGCACCCCCATATGATATGTCTGTTTTTGGGGAAGCTTCGATAATAAAGATTAATAAAAACCGTGGATGTATTTTTAAAACACACAAAAAACACACTGTTCTGTTGTAACATCATGGGAAAGTCAAAGGGAAAAGAACCAAGATAGAGGAAGAGAATTTTTTGGGGTTGCACAAGTCTGGGTCATTCTTTGGGGACAATTTCTCTATGGGCCCAAGGTGCATCGTTAATCGACAAACATTTTTAACACAATACAAACAAAATTGGGTTTTTCCCGTCATCAACCGACAGGAGGAATGGGTTCTTGTCTCAGGGGTGAATGTCTTTTAAAATTCGACATGGATATCAACCCCAAAAACAAAGGGAAAAAGACTTGTGAAGATGCTGGCAAAGCTGGGAAGATTGTGTCATTCACACAAAAAAAGAGTAGGAAGAGCCATTACCCCAAAAAAACATATAAAAACCCAAATTTATTTTGAAATGCCAAAGGAAAAAAGACCTACATTTTTTTGGGGACGTCCTGGGTCTGACAAACTAAAATTGAACTGTTTGGGGCCCAAATACCATTGTTATTTTGGAGGGAAAAAGGGAAAAAGCTTTTGGAAACCCAAAAACACCACCCAACTGTGAAACACAGGGGTGACAGCATCATTTTTAGGGGGTTTTTTTGCTCGGGGGGACAGTGCACTTCACAAAATAGAGGCATCAGGGGAAAGAAGATTATGTGGGGAATCTTGAACAACATCCAAGACATAGCCAGGGAAAAAAAGCTAGGGCAAAAAGGGTTTTTCCCCAAAATGGCTTTAAAAATAACCAAGTCAAGTTTTTTGGGGTGGCCATCAAAAAAACCCCCGACTCAATCAATTGAAAATTTTTTAAGGGGAAAGTTGAAAAGCAGGTACGAGCAAGGGGAACCCACAAAAAAGGCTAGTTACAACCAATTCGTTCTTTATACAATACAGTTGAAACCCCGAAGTTTGCATCACATACAAAAAAACATAATGCATGTTTTTTTTCAATCTCAGAAAAACAGAAAAACCTTACCCGTTTAGTCAATTAGGATTTCCAAAATTATTTTTAAATTTTCCAAAAAGCCAGAATAAATTTGAGAGGAAATTTTTAAGGCATTTTTTTTCTTTTTTGCAAAGTCAAAATTACATACATTTCCCTTATTATTTGCTACATTTCCCTTAAACTGAATGCTCAAAACCCAAATGCAGCCAAACTAATTTGTTCCTTTTCGTAACAGATGGACAATATTCATAAAAACCTAAAAAAATAAAGCCAAAACAAACCAGGGTTTTTTTAAAGCAAAAAAGTGGAATATCTTAATGGGCCCAAGTCAGTCATCTGATTTCAAACCCCAATTTAAACATCATTTTACTTTTTAAAGTCTAAACTTCAGACAGAAAAAGGCACAAACAAACAGCAACTGAAAAACACTCCGAAAAAACCGCAGAGCATTAAAAAGGGGAAAACCCGCCACTGGCAATGACCAGAGTTCAAAACTTCAGGCAGCATTGCCAAAAAAGGTTTTCAACCAAATTAGAAATTAAAAAAATTTTATGACAATTATTTAATTTGTCCAAATTACTTTTGTTCCCTTTAAAACAGGGTTCACATTTTAAAGGGGAGCTGAAACTCCTAAACCCTTGACCCATTTTAATGTGGATACCCTCAAAAAAAAGCTGAAAGTCTGGACTTTTTGTCCTTTCCCCCATTATATAACTATAACTTAAATATGTTTCAATAAACAAGTACAAAAAAACAAAATTTGTGTCTGTGTCCAAATATATATGGATCTAACTATATTTGCCTTATTTTGTCACATTGCTTTCTCTTATGTGTTCTTCCTCTGTGCAGTAAGAATGGGCATTGCTTCAGTCTAATCCATGTGGATAGCATTGCTGCATCTATTCTAGGCTGCTCTCCTTCCCCTGGCTGCTAAAGAGCAAGTCTCCATTCTCTTGTGGAGCTCATATTGCTTTCCCTTACAACTGAGCCAGATACCCCACTTAGATTCGCTCCGATCATATTCTGTTTGATAGACAAGTAGCTCATGCTCAACCAGCAAGCTGAACTACAAGCTGTAACCATAGGCGACAAGCTATAAACATCACATTTTGGGCCAGAATTATAACTGAATATGGAGGATACAAATAAAAAAATTAAATGCTATATTTTAAGGATTTTCCATTTCTACCACATACTGTATTTTCTATAAGAGTCTAGTTTTGTATTGATAGGGAAATGCCCCTATTGCACTGGAATAACATTTCAATTATAAGCTACAGAACTGAAATAATATTAAAAGTACAGGATGGGGGCACCTAGTAAATAGTGAGCACAACATAATACATTTCCACTTGTCTTTTAATAGGGTGTTTTGTCCAAAAGTCACAAAAACATAGTTACATAGTTGAAAAGGTTGAAAAAAACAGTGTCTATCAAGTTCAACCAAGATGAGGAAAATGGGGTGAAGGGAGAAGACAAGGATTTTAAGCCCGCCTCCCACTTGAATTCCAAACCCCAAGCCAAGAACCAATCTGCTCCAGTGGAGACCCCATCTTGACCCACGCCGCCACACCAGGATCCGGGATTTTACATACTAAATCCCCATTAATATTCTTTAGTTTTAGGTGTTACTAAGCCCTTTCTTAAACTCCCCAACTTTTTCCAATGTGACCGCTCCTCGGGCGGCTTTTCCCACAGATTTACAGTTCTTACAGTCCGCCCTCGGAGATTGTATCCTTTTCTCTCTACCCAAAAGGGGAATTTCCCCCTTGTCTTTAGAGGGCTTTACATTAAATAATTTATCCCATACTTTTTGTACGATGATTTAATATTTAAAAAATTAATCATGCCCCCCCGAACCGTTTTTTCTCAAGACTAAATAATTCAATTCTACTAACCTCCCTCATAACTAAGATCCCATTCCCCCTATAAGTTTGGTTCCCGTTTTTGCACTCTCCCACCCATTACAAACTTTTCTATAAACTGGAAAAAACACTGAACTTTAAGAGGGCAAAGTTCAATCAGCTTAGAAATGCCCTTAACCTTATTGACTGTTATAATGTCATCAAAGGTAAGTGAAAAAAAAATACTATATGCAACATTTTTCAAAGCATCTGCATTTTGCATAGTGAAAGGCACATACCTTATAGGGAAAAAAAGGAATATAACCAGGAGAAAGCCAGAGTAGATAAATAAAAAGGGACAAAAAACAACAAAAAGTAAGCATTTAAACACTATATTTAAAAAAAGTAAAAAAATACTAAAATCAAAGACAATATATAAAAACACAGATAAAGGCAGCATAGCTGAAGACAGAAAGACAAAGCCAAAGAGAATAAAAAAACCCCTTAAAAAGATTGCAGCTAAAACTACAGTATTTCCCCTTTGAAAAGTAATGAGGGATAATTTGTAAGGGATCAACAGGAAAAAGTAAAATGAATGCAATTTTTTTTCTCCCTTATATCCACAAAAGAAAATGAAATTTGAAAATGAAATGTAAAGGGATAAAGAAAATTCAGCTTTAAATATGGAAGAAGTACAGTGGCCCCTTAAAAAGATTACATAGACAAATCTCCGGATCCAGATGGTATATAACCACAGAGAATTAAGTTATGTGATAGACAGCCCCTCATTTCTAATATTTAGGAACTCTGTAGTGACTTTGTCTGTTGCTCAGGACTGGCACATATTGTGGTGCCAAAATAAATGTATAATTCTGTTCAAGCATGGGTTTATGTGGAATCAGTCCTGTCCAACTAACGTTATCATATTTTATGAATAAATGAGTTCCAGGGTAAATAGTTAAACTTTAAATATCTTGATTTTTACCATGGCATTTTATGCTGTGCTGCATAAAAGGTTAGTACATAAAATTAGAATTCTTGGACTGGAGGAAAATGCGTGCATGTGGGTAACTGGTTGAGTGTTAAACACGATAGGATGGTTATTAACAGAATATACTTAGACTGGGACGCCATTACAAGTAGAGGGTTACCAGGCCAGTATTGGACCTTATTTTTCTCAATATATGTATTATTGAGCTTGTAGAGTCAAGAGGATGCAGGTAGGACCCATTTATCAGGTCTAAGGCTATGAAATCTTTACTCAAGATGGGGACTTCGTATTTGATTTTTTCCATTCTGACGTTAGAAGAATTTGGTGAATAGTTGATACCTTTCCTTCACTTGCCTGAAGGCTTAGGAGCTAAAATTGCAGGAAAATAAATTATTATTTCTCTCTTTGGAGAAAGGACCACTTCATGGACCTTTATTGCTAAGTACTGGAAAAAGATAAACCCAGTTGTCTACTTAATTTATAGTCTAAGTTCAGAGGTGAAACTTGGAAGCAATTCAGGGTTTAAGCCAGACAGCCCATCTACTAGCAACACACAAAGCCATAGACTTTAGGACAACTTACCTATCGGGATGTAGCCCCGTGTGGATAGTCAGAAGAAAAACTAGAGAATTTTGGCATCTATATCCCTTTGGATATAGACCCTTGGATACTTCAGAAGCAACTCCAGCAACCAAGCACTTAGCTAATTAGAATTAAAGCTGTATCTTATCCATAGGAACATGGATTAAAATCTTGTATTAAGTGTTGTAAATTTCTGCTGATGCTTTCACTTCAGTCATTATGGCTTTTTTATTTAAAGGGACACTACCAACAAAATTTTTCTTTTCACATATGGACAAGCAATATGTGACGATTATATTGATTTTTTTATTTATTTTTTCAAAACGTTTTTATTAGATTTTAAAGAAACATATCCAGTACAGGAAAGAGAACCAACAGGTAAAGTCTCCATATGAACATAGCGGTGTTATACAGTACATTTTCATCATTGGTAAAATGACATGCATAGAATTAGCGCAAATTCCTTTTTGGTTAGAAAAAGTATAACTGTAAACTATGTATTAATTAACAATTCTGGATTTCAAGAACCATTAACAAACTGTAGAAAGAGCAATAAAAAAGTTTCTGATGGATATCCCGGTTTCTTTCCATGGCAGCACCAGGAACATGATGGAGGACTTTTCCACCTATTCCTCCTAACATGCTATAGAGTCATCTAGAGCATCCAATCAAGAAAAGGATGTTCAATGGAGGATGAAACGGAAGAGAACAATTGAGAAGGAGAGTGAAAGGGAAACACATACAAGGCATACCACACAGATGTACTAATGATTGGAGTGGACGTCTGGCACACCCCTGAGATCGACACATTTATCAATAGTGTCTAACTGTAAGACAGTTTTAAGTTAGATCAGACAGTCTTACAATGCGCCACATTTATCACAGTGTTGATAAATCTGGCGCAGGTTAGAACTGTGTAGTCTAAGTGTGTACCACTATTAATTTCATTTACTTTTACGGCACAAACTGTAACAAAATTCTGGCGCATTTTTGTCGCATTTTAAGCCATACTTCTTTTCCGTGAAACCACATCGCTTTTCCGAGGCCACACACCTCTTTGTTGGATGAGGCGCAGAAGTGTCTGAAAACGGTCTAAAACACATAGTAAATGTGGCGTAAAACTTGTAAGACGTTATTTTTGCGGCAAATTTTGCCAGTATTCTGGCGCAAATGCCTTGATAAATGTGCCCCATTGTTCACTAATAAAAGAAATTGATCTCTATTCTGAAGGAATCAAAGGAGTTCTCACCAGCTGGTTTTCTAAATACCACATGGTTAGACTGAGGCAGTCTTTAAAGGGGTTGTCTCGCTACAAAGATTGCTTTTTATTTTAAAGATCTACTAAAAACAAGTCACTTTCTAATATATGTCCATTAGCAGTATCCCACCTATTCCTAGATATCCCCTCTTGTATGGGCTGCATCAGCTCCTTAGGTCGCTATAGCTACAGACCTGTTTGATCTCTCCTGATAGGCTGTCAGCACTGGTTGCTATAGCTACAGACCTGGCTTCTACTGCAGCCTAGTGGAAGCCCGTAAACAAAACCCTGAATTCAACATGAAACCAAGAAAACAGGACTAAGATAAGATGAATCAATGTAGTGAGACAACCCCTTTAAGTTTAGTTTGTATGTGAGTTGGAAGGATAGCGATAAAGGTGGCTGTTGCCGTCTTGACCCAATCCATATGAAAAACATGGGATAGCTTATCTAAAAATAATCGCATAGGCAGAGGGCTAGTGTGTATCTGACAGTGTAAATTTTTTTCTACCGCCCAGAACAGAACAATAACCTCTTAGATGATGGCTTTTATGTATAGTCAGGGGGAAGGATACCAAAAAATGCCTAATTTTACTTTTTTCTGGGATGAGGAAGTAAGTGTGTGATACGAAACGGTTAACCAAAAAATTTAAAACAACAAAACCCAAAAATTTATACCAGGCGGACATACCCAAAAAGTACAAAAGCTAGGACTTACAAAAAGTTAAAGAAAAAAAAGACACCATGTAAATCACTTGCAACTAGATATCAAAAACATACTTTTTATTAGAATTTTGAGAAAAAAACTACATAACCCTGTTACAACCCTCACAAAACAAAAGAAACCCCCCCTAACCAAGAACAAAATGTAAGGACCCCGCCCAATAAGGGGCCCCACCCAAAACCTGCCCCTTTACTCAGCCCTACTAGACCCTATTCTATATCTTAACGTGAAAAAGCTATTTAAGCGAGGGAACCAAAACACAAATAAGGAACTCCTACCAAATAAAAATATAAGAGATGTCAAAAAGCACCAAAATCTAGTTTATAATAAGGTATAAAAAAAACGCCTATAAAAATACAGAAAGGGAATAAATACCCCATCTCAGGACGATCACTGAAAAACCCCCAAGCCAAAAAGAACAAATGGGATGGCTTTAATAACACAACATAGAAAAAATTGCAAACACATTCCTGAGGGAAAAAATGAACAGTAACCACCACAATATGTAATACTTGTACAGGAAATAAATTAAAAAACCTAAAAAAAAAAAAACGGGCACCAAAATATACAGCCCCCCCTATATATTTCCAAAAACCCCAGACCAACCGTTTCCCCCACACTAGAAGGTTTTTTTCGGTCGATTTTATAACAAATAAATCCAAATGTACTAATATTTACAAAAAATCACGACCATTCAAATAATCCAAATATATAGTATTTTACATAAGAAAATCCACCCATTCAAGAAAAAGAGGGGAAAAAGAACTCCAGGGTTTTTTCAAAGACGATAGTTCAGGGCCCCCTGTCAATGAGTTAAAGGAGGGCAATAAAATTTTGGGAACACCATCTTAAATAGTTCAAAAGGTATCCGCAAACCTTTCCTACCCCCGGACGCTGAAACCATCCTCCCCTAGTTACCAGGGACGCGGCTGCTGAAAGCACCCAAAAAAACCGGCACAGACTACGCATGCTAAATCAGTGCTGAATCTCGCGATCCCCGGGCCTCCCCCTCAACCCCGCTCACCATTTTGGTATCCTCAACACAACCATAGCACCGCCTTAGGAGACAAACGAATAAATAATACCACAAGTTACTCACACATGCTTAGTACACCTATACTGCTGCCCACTTGCTGTCCGGTAAACAACCAGACAAAAATACCCCTAAAAAAGCCTGCCACATACCCCTAAATACAAACGATATGATACCACTACTGTGGCTATATTAAGATGTATCCAAAATATTACAGCAGAGATATGTACAAAGATAACCCGGACTAATTATTATCATCGTGACTAGGTTCATTATAACAAACTACTACAACGTATTTGACACCCAAAACAACAAATTAACAAGAAAAAAACAAAATTGAAGAGGGTATAAACCAATACCAAAGAAATGCAGTATTTAGAACAAGAAAAAGGGAAGATGTTAAATAAACGGGGGTAAATGACATCATCTCATTAAGACCCCCCGGTTTTAAGTTCTCATCGAAAATCCAGAAAGTCTCTCTTTGTGGGATTTTTTTTCAAAGTCCCCCTTCTAGGACTCCTATTCACCACCTCCTTACCCAGAAGGGGAGAGTACCGCCCACACACCACCATGCACTTCCACTACATGCTCGCCACAGATGTACCGCCATGTTCCCACATCCCAATTGTTTCCAACCCTTCCCGAATTTCCGGGAGGTCTTCCTACATGGGTAAGTGGACATGAGCAGGAACACCCTAGATCCCACCCTAATTTACAATTTGAAAAGGGATTCATTTTTATGGGTTCGCGTTTTATCCAAAAACTTTGGTGTTTAAAATAAACAACATGCTTTGCACGAACCACATTATACATCCCACAAACGGGTTGATCTAACCAGGATTTTGCCGGTCGGTGGACAAAATGGCTGTAACCAATCAATTCTTAGATTTTTACCTTTTCTAAATGTTACCACAACGGTGCTTTTAAATTTCCCCAGTTTTGTCAGTCTTGTAAAAGAATTGCCAAAAACTTCTCCAGAACCCTTTTAACCTCTCCTCTGCCACATCGTTTTTTCCAATGACCTGACCTTATTCATACTCTCTCATTCTTGTTTGCAGAGTTTTTCACGATCAGGGAAGGGCCTGATAATGCCTCCCTAACACAGACTTGGGATACCCCCTTTTCCCAGAATCTTGGAAAGACAGAATAAAATTTATTTCCAATTTAAAGGGTTTAAAAATTTCCCAGCCAAGGGAGGCAATGCTTCACCTATAGCACATACCAAGCCCAAAATGTTTAAAATTTTCATTAACAAGGAGATAGTAAATGGTTACAAAGCTATTTAGGTAAATTGAAGACTTAGACAGAGAAGTGAAAAATACAAAATCAATACAAGTGCTCCTTAGTGAATTAAAACTTAAAATTTCAAAAGATGCGAATTTATATAGATTTCTCACCTTCTTCACTTGTGCATGGGGCCGGCACAACTTACCAAAGGTATGTTAACAGATCTCCAGTACAGACGTTTAAGGAAGATCGTTGTTTGTTCAATGCTCCCATATCCATGTTCCACGTGGACCGATTGTATCAACAATATACACACCAGGACTGTGCATGCAATCCTAGGGACCAATTCGGCTTTAGCTCATGGACCAATGCGTGATGAAGTTAAGTGCAGACCTTTTATATTGATTTAGTAACAAAGAATTTTTAATAATAAAGGAACTACGCGTTTTGTGACAAATAACTTTTTCAGGTTCATCATAGCTAACACGCATTGGTCCGTGAGTTAAAGCCGAATCGGGCCCTAAGATTACATGCACAGTCCTGGTGTTTATATTGTTGAACACACAAATGGCAACAAGCAGATCCGGCCAGCTCACCTGAATTTATCAAGGCACTTGATGTGAGGGTACACCGTTTATCCAGGAGGATTCTGGCAATGTGATATGTTTAAACACCAAAAATAGCAGAGAACCAGCAGCGTGGATATATAAAAAAAAAAAAATAGTAATGTTTAATTCATTCCAGTAAAATTAGAAGGAACAAGTTATAGTGAGAGCTGATGCTTTTTTGGGTGTATCACCCTTAATCCTAGCATGTTCAACTGTGTTAATACTATACGGTAGGTAAAAACAAAATTCACCGTCCAATCAAAATCATGCACATATTAAATCACAGTAATGGATGGATGATGTATCAACATTAGCCCTTACCTGTAAATAAAATACTATTATATTTATGCAAGATAATATTAAACCGTATTGATAAATGTAGATCATTTTTGTAATTCATTCCCCAGGGTTGCCTAGTTTGCAATTTCCAGATCCAGAAAGCCTCTCTCTGGACGAGGAGCTTTCTCCTATCTCCGCCCCTCTGCGGCAGTTCAACTCGCTCTATGCCGTAGCATCTGAACAAAGTCAAGATACCACCATGAATGCTTAGCTGCTCCTGAGGAGTTAACACCGAATGTGTTAATAGCATCAGAAGTATGTTCAGCGATCAATTTTTTAAAAGGCTAATTTGTGCATTCAATATAATTGATATCACCTAGTACATTCCATTGTATATACTACCCTGTTTCCCCAAAAATAAGACATCCCCCGAAAATAAGACATAGTGCATTTTTTTGATGAAATTCAGAGTTTGGCTGCTTATGCTGAGGTTTGTGATGAAATTTCTACAGTATATTAATATATGTTTTGATTTTGTTCAACAATAAATGTGAATTCTTGTTCATGGAAAAATATGACAACACCAGAAAATAAGTCTTAGCTCGTTTTTAGGAGCAAAAATTAATATAAGACACTGTCTTATTTTCGGGGAAAAAGGTTATGTAGTCAGAGTTACAATTTATGTAGCTTTTAATAGGTATTTTGTGACTCAAATGTAATGGTTCAATAAAACTAGTTTTTTTCATATATTGGCAGAAATTACACCTACTCTGACCACACTTCTAGCTACCATAAAGAATTAAACACTTAGTAGAACAATCTTCTTTTTCTCTGTATAAACTCTGTGATAAAACTGAGCCTATAGTTTTTCCTTTTCTAGGTATGAATCTACAGCCACTTTTCAAAATATTGGCTAAAATTTTATCCTGACATAGGATGGAAAGATTTTTTTTTATAATATTCACAACTTGATTGTATTGTTGACTGTATTGTGTAGAGAAGGTAATAGTCTGGCTGGGGCCCTCAACAGTATGGTAATACTGGTTAGTTGTTAAAAGGCTATACCTGTTTTTTGTGTGACTAAGTTTTCTGCCCTCTTAGGGTATGTTCACACGATGTACTGCGGCGCGCCAGCCCCATTGACATTCATTACTCGCGGCGCGTATTTGCCGTCACTTATCTTATTTATCTCCCCGCGCGTACAATACGATCGTATTCTACGAGTGGGGAGAGGAGGCGTAATCCATAGTTTTCTATGAGAACTATGGATTACCGTAATTTCGGAGAGCATCTCGCCCGTATTAGAGCGCAAATACGCAGTGAAATTACCCCCTGTGAACATACCCTTAAGCATCCAATGAGGATATTTTCTATCGGTAAATCTTTTTTGTTGAAGCCACTAGTAATGTGTTAAACGTATCCTGGTTCAGACATTCTCTTTTTATTCTAGTGAACTCCCCCACTGGTATGGAAGATATAGTGTATTTCGGATGATGACTGTCTGCATGTAAAATTGCATTACCTGCTGTTTCCTTACGGTATAAGGAGGAAGCAACTTTATCCTAAGTTGCAGTCACCAGTTAACATGATATCTAAGAAAGGGTTGCTATGATTTTCGCTAGTGTGTGTGAAGATTGTCATCATTATTATCTAGATAATCACTGAACATATTTCTGATGCTATTAACCCTTTCGGTGTTAACTCCTCAGGAGCATCCAAACATTTTTCTACCATTCATGGCGGCAGTTTGGCTTCTCTCAGATGCTACAGTATAGAACAAGTTGAACTGCCGTAGAGCGGCGGAGATAGGAGAAAGCTATTAGTCCAGAGCGAGGATTCCTGGATCTGGAAATTGCAAACTAGGCAACAGCGGGAAATGAATTAGAAAAATGATCTACTTTACATTTAGTAATAGGATTTACCATTACCGTTGCAATATATATATAAATATATATAATATATATATATATATATATATATAATATATATATTGTAGAGCCTCACCTTCGTCCCGGCCCGCCATACTTGGACCAGCTCTGGGGGTTCTCTCGCTCCTGGATCGCCGCCTGGGTAACCGGAATGGCACCAATATGGTAGTCTGAGACAAGGTTTCTCTTCCAACTGGCCTCAGCCAGCTTTATTACCCCAACAAAGGATTACAAGAAAAAACTTACAAAATAAACCCTTGGCCGTCTAGCCACTCACTAAACATATCTGTCGTCCCTGTCTGTCCGTGGCCACGGCCTAACGCCAAGTACCACACCACATTTTACCCAGCTTCCTGCCAGGTTCTGGCTTCTCCTAAGCCTCTGGGGGCCAGAGCCTCTTTCCAGCTCTTCCACTGCTCCACTCACAAACAGCAGACCACGCCCCCCTAACACCTGCAGGTTAAGGGCTTTTATAGCTATCCAGGAACTGGCCCAAAACCTGGCCTGGAACGTGGGGACGGCCTTCCACCCAACGCTACGACCGTCCCGGGAAAGGAGACCCATTCTAGCTACCTGTGTCAGTAACCTATTGTCACTGACACCAGCAAGTCTCCTTCCCCCAACGAACCCAGACATTCGGTGGCACGTTTGTAGCAGGTACCCTGCTGAACTCCACCTAGTGGCAGAGACCTGTAACTGCACACGGTCAGTCTGCCACATATCCTCCCCCTTTGATAAAGACCATAGGTCTTTTTCACTTTGTGCCCTCACCCCTCTGGGATCAAAGCTCCTATTTTGGGGCAACGTTTTCCCTACAACCTCAGGGGCAGAGACAAGATGGTCCACATACAACTCAGTTGTGGGCTCATACCATGCATTCAACACACCTTGGGCAACAGACAGTCTACTGCCACTTACTATAGATGTCACAACCCATGCACGTTCTACTACAAGGAGGTCATCACCCCCAGCCCGCATGCTGATATTCACAGGATTACTAATGATACCCCCATTACCAGCACTATCAGACCTTGTAGGGCGCTTACCCACACAGACTACATTGGCATGGTACCCACCGGTAGATTTTTTCCCTTCTTGGTCTCACAAAGCCGGGGGCCCCTTTTTATCTCAAAAACCGCCCTTGGCACCAGAAACTGTAATACACACACCCAGGGTCGCATTCTCAAGCCCCTGGGGGCCCAAACCCTACCAAACCTGCACCTCTTTGTCTGCAGGGGTAAATGGGTCCCCCAAAATTTTTCTACTCACCAACCTCTGGTCCCACGACCACTCCTGCTCCTTTTGGGCAGCTACCTTTTCCAATTCTTCTTTCCATGAAGCTCCGCCTCTTGGGTACTAGCCGACACTGGTCTATTTCAGGGACCCCCCCAGGGAGATACTCTCCACTGAAGTAGGGCCCACGTGGCCCCCATTTTACCTCTGTGCCCCCCATAACCTGCTGGCCCAAGGATTCAGGGGTTAATTTCAGACAATCCCTACCTCAGGAGACCTCTTCTGATAGTCTCCCCCTCTTTATGGATGAGTTTTTAAATTTTGAGACTCGCGGTCCCTCCATACACCTGACCACCGCAGCTGAAAGACCACAAACACCGCGTTTCTCCCTTTTCCCCGCACTACCCGCATGATACAGGGGGCGCGGCACTCACATGGGCTTTAACCCC
>JAODAL010075221.1:0-14080 GCA_025379985.1 Phyllomedusa bahiana
GGGGGTCCCCTTTTCCCGGGGCCCCGCTCGTTTTTTTTTCTTTTTTTTTTTTTTTTTTTTTTTGTTTTTTTTTTTTTTTTTTTTTTTTTTTTTTTTGTTTTTTTTTTTTTTTTTTTTTTTTTTTTTTTTGTTTTTTTTCTTTTTTTCTTTGTTTTTCTTTTTTTTTTTTTTCCCCGCCCCCCCCCCCCCCCCCCCCCCCCCCCCCCCCCCCCCCCCCCCCCCCCCCCCCCCCCCCCCCCCCCCCCCCAGGAGTCTTTGGGGTCCCTTTCCCCATGGAGCCGGGTTCTTTTATTCTTTTTCTCTCTATAGAGAGCTCCTGTATCAGGCTGTCTCCTCTATAGAGCAGCTCTTTTAAACAGGTTGTCTCTCTCTATATAGAGCAGCTATTGAATTAAGCTGTCTCTCTATAGAGCAGCTCCCTTTTATCAGGGTGTCCTCTCTCTATAGAGCACCCCTTGTATCAGGCTGTCTCTTCTATAGGGCAGCTCTTTATCAGCTGTCTCTCTCTCTATAGAGAGCTTTTTGTATCGGCTTTTCCTCTCTATAGAGCAGCTTGTACAGGTGGTCTCTCTATAGAGAGCTCTTGTATCAGGCTGTCTCTCTCTAGAGCACCTTGTATCAGCTGTCTCTTTTATATAGCATCTCTTGTATCAGGCTGTCTCTCTCTATAGAGGCAACTCTTGTATCAGGCTGTCTCTCCTCTCTATAAGGATCCTTGTATCAGGCTGTCTCTTTCTGTAGAGCAGCTCTTGTATCAGGCTGTCCCTCTCTATAGAGCAGCCTTGTAATCAGCTGTCCCCCTCTCTATAGAGCACCTCTTTTATCAGGCGTCTCTCTCTATAGAGAGCTCTTGTATCAGGGCTGTCTCTCTCTATAGAGCATCTTTATCGGTCTCTCTCTATAGAAGCTCCTGTATCAGACTGTCTCTCTCTATAGAGCAGCTCTTGTATCAGCTGTCTCTCTCTATAGACAGCCTTGTATCAGGCTGTCTCTCCTATAGAGCATTCCCTTGTATCAGCTGTTCCACGAAAAGAAAGCAGACCTGTAGGCGTCCTTACCGCCCGGAAATTTTCCCAAACCCCCCATTTGTGTTGCCAAGTTAAAAAACCCCCCCCCTATGTGTTTAAAAACCAGGTAGATGCCGCCAGGTAGTAGCCCCCATCGTATTAAGCCGGAGATGCCCCCTTGTTTTCCAAGTAGTGCCCCCTCTGTTTGCCAGGTAAAGGGCCCCCCATTTTTTAGCCAGGTAGTGCCCCCCTTTGTTAGCCAGGTAGTGCCCCCATTTGTTAGCCAGGAGGTGCCCCCATTCTGTTAGCCAGGTAGTGCCCCCATCTGTTACCAGGTATGCCCCATTGTTTGCCAGGTAGTGCCCCCTTGTAGCCAGGTAGTGCCCCCTTGTTGCCAGGTAGAGCCCCATCTGTTAGCCAGGTAGTGCCCCATCTGTTAGCCAGGTAGTGCCCCCATTGTTAGCCAGGTAGTGCCCCCATTGTTGCCAGGTAGTGCCCCCATTGTAGCCAGGTATGCCCATTGTTAGCCAGGGAGTGCCCCCTTGTTTGCCAGGTAGTGCCCCATTGTTTGCCAGGTAGATGTCCCCATCTGTTGCCAGGTAGTGCCCCATTTTTCCCAGGTTGTGCCCCAATTGTTGCCAGGTAGTGCCCCCATCTGTTAGCCAGTAGTGCCCCCATTGTTTGCCAGGTAGTGCCCCCCATTGTTTGCCAGTAGTGCCCCATTGTTAGCCAGGAGCCCCATTGTTAGCCAGGTAAGCCCGTGCCACACCATCGTTCCAGAGGCCCCATGTTAGCCAGGTAGTGCCCCCATAGTTGCCCGGTAGTGCCCCATTGTTGCCAGTGTGCCCCCCTTGTTTGCCAGGTAGTGCCCCATTGTTGCCAGGTATGCCCCAGGCCAATCCCCATGTTGCCAGGGAGTGACCCCATCTGTTAGCCAGGGAGTGCCCCCATCTGTTGGAGCCAGGGTAGTGCCCCATTTCCAAAGGTTTTGTCCAGGTAGTGCCCCGCCCTTGTTTTTGCCAAGATTTGGGGAGTGCCCCCATTGGTTTGCCAGGTAGTGCCCCATTGTTAGCCGGTAGTGCCCCCATTGTTACCAGGTATGCCCCCATTGTTGCCAGGTAGTGCCCCCATTGTTTGCCAGGTAGTGCCCCCTTGTTTTGGCCAGTTAAGATGTCCCCTCTTTGCCGGTAGTGCCCCCATCTGTTACCAGGTAGTGCCCCATCTTTACCCGGTAGTGCCCCATTAGTCGCCAGGTAGTGCCCCCATTGTTAGCCAGGTTTTGCCCCCATTGTTAGCCAGGTAGTGCCCCCATCTGTTAGCCAGGTAGTGCCCCCATTGTTAGCCAGGTTTGTCCCCCATTTTGCCAGGTAGTGCCCCATCTGTTAGCCAGGTAGTCCCCCATTGTTTGCCAGGTTGTGCCCCCATTGTTTTCCAGGTAGATGTCCCCTCTGTTGCCAGGGAGTGGCCCCCCATTGGTTGCCAGGTATGCCCCCCTTGTTTGCCAGGTAGTGCCCCCATTGTTAGCCAGGTAGTCCCCCACACCAATCTTTTAGCCAGGTATGCCCCCATCTGTAGCCAGTAGTGCCCCCATCTGTTACCAGGTAGTGCCCCCAAACTGTTAGCCAGGTAGTGCCCCCATCTGTTAGCCAGGTAGTGCCCCCTCTGTTAGCCAGGTAGTGCCCCCATTGTTGCCAGGTGATGCCCCCATTGTTGCCAGGTAGTTGCCCTCTCTGTTAGCCAGGTAGTGCCCCCTTTGTTGCCAGGTAGTGCCCCCTCTGTTGCCAGGTAGTGCCCCCATCTGTTAGCCAGGTAGTGCCCCCTGTGGTGCCAGGTAGTGCCCCTCTGTTGCCAGGTAGATGCCCCCTCTGTTGCCAGGTAGTGCCCCCTTTGTTGCCAGGTAGTTGCCCTCTCTGTTAGCCGGTAAGCCCCCTAAAGGCTAATAAAAATAAAAAAATAAAATCCACTTACCTTACCAGGCTCCTGCAGCCGGCCCGCTCCTGCCCGATCTCTTCAGCAGCGCAGGGGGAAGTGAGAGCAGCCGGGTCACTCCCCTGCAGCAGCGCGTCACTTCCCCCTGCGCCGCTGACCGTATGTGCGGCGCACACACCGGCGCCGTACATACAGGGAGGAGGAGCGATCCCTCCTGGGCCCCCTCCCCGCACAGTGAGACCGCGGCGGTGAGCGGCCGCTGCGGCCGCTTCACCCCCTGTAGGAGCGGTCCGCGGCGCAAGAGTAGCGCACCAGCGCTACTCTTTTCCCCGCGGTAATTTAAAGGACCCCCGCCGCCTGCAGGCGGCGGGAGGAATGCCAAATCCCCCGGGAGGGCGGGATGGGAACCCAAATAGCGGGACCCCCCCCGCCCAAAACGGGAGAGTTGGCATGTATGTGTATCAGGGTGTCTCTCTCTCTATAGAGCAGCTCTTGTATCAGGCAGTCTCTCCCCTATAGAGCACCTCTTGTATCAGGCTGTCTCTCTCTATAGAGCACCTCTTGTATCAGGCTGACTCTCTCTATAGGGCAGCCTGGTATCAGGGTGTCTCTCTCTATAAGCAGCTCTTGTATCAGGCTGTCTCTCCCCTATAGAACCGCTCTTGTATCCGGGTGTCTCTCATAGAAACACATTGTATCAGGGTGTCTCTCTCTATAGAGCAGCTCTTGTATCAGGCTGTCTCTCTCTATAGAGCAGCTCTTGTATCAGGCTGTCTCTCCTATAGAACAGCTTTGTATCAGTCTGTCTCTCTCTATAGATCAGCTTTGTATCAGCTGTCTCTCTTATTAGAGCAGCTCTTGTATCCGGTGTCTCTTCTATAGAGCAGCATTGTATCAGGCTGTCTTTCTCTATAGAGCAGCTCTTGTATCAGGCTGTCTCTCTCTATAGACAGCTCTTGTACAAGTCTGTCTTCTCTCTATAGATCAAGCTCTTGTTTCAGGCTGCCTCTCTACTTATGAAGCACCTCTGTATCAGGTGCTGTCTCTCTCTATAGAGAGGCTCTTGTATCCGGCTTGTCTCTCTCTATAAGCAGCTTGTATTCAGGCTGTCTCTCTCTATAGAGCAGCCTCTTGTATCAGGCTGTCTCTCTCTATAGAGCAGCTCTTGTACTTCAGGCTGTCTCTCTTCTAGAAAGCTCTTGTATCAGTCTGTCTCTCTTATAGAGGAGCTCCTGTATCAGGCTGTCTCTCTTATAGAGCAGCTCCTGTATCAGGCTGTCCTCTCAATAGAGCAGCTCTGGTATCCGGCTGGTCTCTTCTATAGGAGCAGCTCTTATATCTGGCTGTCTCGCTCTCATAGTGGCGCTCTTGTATCAGGCTATCTCTCTCTACATAGAGCAATTCTCTTGTATAAGGCTGTCTTCTTCTCTATCAGAGGAGCTCTTGTATCAGGCTGTCTCTCTCTCTTGTAGAGCAGCTCTTGTATCAGGCTGTTCTCTCCATAGAGCAGCTCTTGTAATCAGGTGTCTCTTCTGTAGAGCAGCTCTTGTAGCAGGCGGTCTCTCCTATAGAGCAGCTTTGTAATCAGGCTGTCTCTCTATAGAGCAGCTCTGAATCATGCTGTCTTCTCTCTACTAACATCAGCTCTTGTATCAGGCTGTCTCTCTCTATAGAGCACCTCTGTGTATCAGGCGTCTCTCTCTATAAATCAGCTCTTGTATAAGGCGGTCTCACTCTATAGAGAGCTCTTGTATCAGGTGTCTCTTCCCCTCCTCCCCCCCCCCCCCCCCCTCTATAGAGCAAGCTCTAGTATCAGGCTGTCTCTCTCTAATAGAGCAAGCTCTTGTATCAGGGCTGTCTCTCTAGAGAGCATCTTTGTATCAGGCGGTCTCTCTATAGGCAGCTTTGTATCAGGCTGTCTCTCCCTTTAGAGCTCCTCTTGGATCAGGCTGTCTCTCTCTCTATAGAGCAGCACTTGTATCAGGCTGTCTCTCTCTCTGTAGAGCAGCTCCTGTAGCAGGCTCTCTCTCTCTGTAGAGCGGCTCCTGTAGCAGGCTCTCTCTCTCTCTGTAGAGCGGCTCCTGTAGCAGGCTCTCTCTCTATAGAAGCAAGCTCTTGTATCAGGCTGTCTCTCTATAGAGCAGCTCTTTGTATGAGGCTGTCTCCTCTATAGGCAGAAGCTCTTGTATTCAGGATGTCTCTCTCTATTGAGCAGCTCTTGATCAGCTGTCTATCTCTTATAGAGCAGCTCGTGTATCAGATGTCTCTCTCTATAGAGCAACTTTGTATCAGGCTGTCTCTCTCTATAGAGCAGCTCTTTGTTTCAGGGCTGTCTCTCTCATATAGAGCACCTCTTGTATCAGGGTGTCTCTTCTATAGAGAAGCTCTTGTATCAGACTGTCCTCTATAGAGCGCTCTTGTATCCAGGCTGTCTCTCTCTATAAGAGCATCTCTTGTATCAGGCTGTCTCTCTTATAGAGCAGCTCTTGTTTCCAGGCTGTCTTCTCCTATTGAGATCTTTGTATCAGGCTGTCTCTCTCTTAGAGAGCTTTGTATCAGGTTGTCTCTCTCTATAGAGCAGTTTGTATCAGGCTGTCTCTCTCTATCGAGCAGCCTTTGTATTCAGACTGTCCCTCTCTATAGAGCAGCTTGTATCCAGGCTGTTCTCTCTCTATACGAGCAGCTCTTGTATTCACGGTGTACTCTCTCTATAGAGCAGCTCTTGATCAGGCTGTCTTCTCTCTATAGAGGGAGCTCTTGTAGCGACTGTCTCTCTCTATAGGAGCACCTCTTGTATCAGACTGTCCCTCTTCTTTAGAGCAAGCTTTGTATCGACTGTCCCTCTACTATAGAGCAGCTCTTGTCTCAGACTGTCCCTCTCTATAGAGCAGCTCTTGTATCAGGCTGTCTCTCTCTATTAGAGCATCCTCTTGGTATCAGGACTGTCCCTCTCCTTTAGGCACTCTTGTATCGACTGTCCCTCCTTTGAGAGCAGGCTCTTGTATCAGGCTGTCTCCTCCTATATGAGCAGCTCTTGTATCAGGGCTGTCTATCTCCCTATAGAGAAGCTCTTGTATCAGGCTTGTCTCTCTCTATAGAGCACCTCTTGTATCAAGGCTGTCTTCTCTATAGAGCACCTCTTGTATTCAGGCTGTCTCTCTTATAGAGCAGCTCTTTGTATCAGGCTGTCTCTCTCTATAGAGCACCTTGGTATCAGGCTGTTCTCTCTCTATAGAGGCAGTCTCTTGTATAGGCTGTCTCTCTTACTAGAGGCATCTCTTGTACAGGCTGTCTCTCTCTATAGAGCAGCTTTGTATCTACAGGCTGTCTCTCTATCGAAGCAGCTCTTGTATCAGGGCTGTCTCTTATCGTTTAGCTCTTGTATCAGGCGTCTCTTCTATAGAGCAGCTCTTGTATCAGACTGTCTCTTCTATAGACGCAGCCCTGTGTATCAGGCTGTCCTCTCTCTATAGAGCATCTCTTGTATCTGGCTGTTTCTCTCTATAGAGCATCCTCTTGTATCAGGATGTCTTCTCTATAGAGCAGCCCTTGTATCTGGCTGTCTTCTCTATTGAGCAGCCCCTTGTTATCAGGCTGTCTCTCTCTATAGAGCAGCTCTTGGTATCAGGTGTTCTCTCTAAGAGGCAGCTCTTGTATCAGGCTGTTTCTCTCTATAGAGCATCTCCTTATATCGCAGGCTGTCTCTCTCGTATAGAGCACCTCTTGTATTCAGGCTGTCTCTCTTATAGAGAGCTCTTGTATCAGGCTGGTCCTCTCTCTTTAGGCATCTCTTTCTATCAGGCTGTCTCTCCTATAGAGAGCTCTTGAATCAGGCTGTCTCTCTCTATGAGTGCAGCTCTTGTATAGGCTGTACTTCTCTCTATAGACAGCTCTCTGTTTTCAGGCTGTCTCTCTCTACAAGAGCATCTCTTGTATCAGGCTGTTCTCTCTACTTTAGCAGCCTCTTGTATCAGGTTGGTCTCTCTATAGAGAGCTCTTGTATCAGGGACTGTCCTATCTCTATAGGAGCAGCTCTTGTATCAGGCTGTTCTTCTCTTTCAGAGCATCTCTTGTATCAGGCTGTCTATCTTATAGTAAACAGCTCTTGTTTTCAGGCTGTCTCTCTTAGAGAAGCTTTGTAGAAGGCTGTCTCTCTCTGTAGAGCTGCTCTTGTATCAGGCTGTCTCTCTATAGAGTGCTCTTGTATCAGCGCTGTCTCTCTCTATAGAGAGTCTTGTATCAGGCTGTCTCTATCTATTGAAGCAGCTCTTGTATAGGCTGTCTCTCTTATACGGGCGCTCTTGTTTAGGCTGTTCTCTCTATAGGAGCATCTCTTTATCAGGCTGTCTCTTATAGGCATCTTGTATCAGGCTGTTCTCTCTATAGAGCAGTCTTGTATCAGGCTGTCTCTCATCTATAGGCACATTTGTATCAGGCTGTCTCCTCTCTATAGAGCAGCTTTGTATCAGCTGTCTCTCTCTATAGAGCAGCTCTTGTATCAGGTGTCTCTCTATGAGCAGTTCTTGTATTCAGGCTGTCTCTCTATCGAGTAGCTCTTGTATCAGGCTGTCTTCTCTATTGAGCAGCTCACTTGTTTCAGGCGCTCTTCTATAGAGCATCTCCTGTATCAGGCTGTCTCTCTCTACATAGAGCATCTCTTGTATAAGGCTGTATCTTATAGAGCAGCTCTGGTATCAGGCTGTCTCTCTCATAGGGGAGTCTTATATCAGGCTGTCTCTTCTATAGAGCAGCTCTTGTATCAGGCTGTCTCTTTTAGAGTAGCTCCTGTATCAGGCGTCTCTCTATAGAGTAGCTCCTGTATCAGGCTGTTCTCTCTCTATAGGAGGCATCTCTTGGTTCAGCCTGTCTCTCTCTATAGAGGAGCTCTTGTCTATCAGGCTGTCTCTCTCTATAGAGCAGCTCTTGTATCAGGCTGTCTCTCTATATAGAGCAGCTTTGAATCAGCTGTCTCCTCTATAGGTGCAGCTCTTGTATCAGGCTGTCTTCTATAGGGGCAGCTTTGTATAGGTCTGGTCTTCTATCGAGCAGCTCTTGTGTCAGGCTGTCTCTATAGAGCAGCTCTTTTATCAGGCGTCTCTCTCTTAGAGCAATACTTGTATCAGGCTGTCTCCTTTCTATAGAGATAAACCCAAAATAGCTCTTGTATCAGGGCTGTCCCTCTTCTAGAGCAGCTCTAGATTCAGGCTGCTCTCTCTTATAGAGCATCTCTTTGTATCAGGCTGTCTCTCTCTATAGATCAGCTCTTGTGATCAGGCTGTCTCTCTCTATAGAGCAGTCTTGTATCAGCTGTCTCTCTCTCTATAGAGCAGGCTCTTGTATCAGGCTGTCTTCTATAGTTGCTCCTGTCATCAGGCTGTCTCTCTCTACTGAGAGCACCTCTTGTATCAGGCTGTCTCTCTATAGAGTAGCTCTTGTATCAGTTTGTCTCTCTCTGTAGAGCAATTCTTGTATCAGGTTGTCTCTCTCTCTAGAGCACCTCTTGTATCAGGTTGTCTCTCTCTATAGAGCACCTCTTGTATCAGGTTGTCTCGTCTCTTATAGAGAGCTCTTGGTATCAGGCATGTCTCTCTCTATAGCGCAGCTCTTGTATTCAGGGCTGTCTATCTCTATATGAGCCCTCTTGTACAGGCTGTTCTCTATAGGGCAGCTCTTGTTCAGGCTGTTCTCTTCCTTAGAGCAGTCTGTATCAGGGGTTCTCTTATAGAGCAGCTTTGTACTGGCTGTCTTCTCTATAGAGCAGCTCTTGTATCAGAGGCTGTCTCTCTCTATAGGCTGCTCTGTATAAGGCTGTTTATTTATAGTAGCCAGCTTGTGTCAGGCTGTCTCTCTCTATAGAGATCTCTTTGTATCAGGCTGTCTCTCTTCTTTATAGGAGCATCTCTTGTATCAGGCTGTCTCTCTCTCTTTCTAGAGCACCTCTTGTATCAGGCTGTCTCTCTATAGAGCAGCTCTTGTATCTGGCTGTCTCTCTCTTATAGAGAGCTATTGTATCAGGCTGTCTCTCTATCAGAGCAGCTCTTGTATCAGGCTGTCTCTCTTCTATAGAGCAGCTCTGTATAGGCTTTCTCTATTCTATAGAGCAGCTCTTGCATCAGCTGTCTCTCTCTATAGAGCATGCTCTTGGTATCAGGCTGTTCTCTCTATTGAAGCTCTTGTATCTGGCGCTGTCTTCTTATAGAGCAGTATTGTTAGGCTGTTCTATTATGAGCAGCTATTGTATCAGGCTGTCTCTCTTTAGGGCAGCTCTTGTAATCCGGCTGTCTCGTCTCTATAGAGCAGCGCTTGTATGCATGCTGTCTCTTATAGTGTAGCTCCTGTAATCAGGCTGTCTCTCTATAGAGCAGCTCTGGTATCAGGCTGTCTCTCTCTTAGAGTAGTCCTGTATCAGCGTCTATCTCTATTAATTCAGGTCTTGTTTCAGGATGTCTCTATCTATAAGAGCAGCCTTGTATCAGGCTGTCTCTCTATAGAGCAGCTTTGTATCAGGCTGTTCTTATAGAGCTGCTCTTGTATCAGGCTGTTCTCTCTATAGGGCAGCACTTGTATCAGCTGTCTCTTCTTATAGAGCAGCTATTGTATCAGGCTGTTCTCTCTTATAGAGGAGGCTTTGTATCAGGCTGTCTCTCTCTATAGAGCAGCTCTTGTATCAGACTGTCCTCTCTATAGAGCAAGCTCTTGTATCAGGCGGTATCTCTATAGAGCATCTCTTGTTCAGGCTGTCTCTCTATAAGCAAGCATTGTATCTGTTTGTTCTCTCTATAGGAGCATCTGTTGTAGCAGGCTGTCTCTCTCTATAGGCATCTCCTGTTATCAGGCTGTCTCCTCTCTATAAATCAGTTTGTATCAGGTGTCGTCTCTCTATTAGAGGAAGCTCTTGTCACAGGCTGTCATCTATAGAGACAGCTCTTGTATCAGGCTGTCTCCTCTCTATAGAGAACCTCTGGTATCAGGCTGTCTCTCTCTATAGAGGAGCTCTTGTATCAGGCTGTCTCTCTATAGAGCTCTCTTGTTTCAGGCTGTCTTCTCTATAGAGCCTCTTTGTATCAGGCTTGTCTCTCTCTTTAGGGGGCCAAATAAAAAAAAAGGGGTTCTTGTATTTGCTGTCTCTCTATAGAAAACAGCTCTTGTATCAGGCTGTCTCTCTAATAGGACAGCTCTTGTATAAGCTGTTCTCTCTATAGAACAGCTCTTGTATCAGGCCTGTTCTCTCTCTAAAGAGCAGTCTTGTATTCAGGCTGTCTATCTCTTAGAGCAGCTTCTTGTATCTGGCTGTCTCTCTATATAGAGCAGATCTTGTATCAGGCTGTCTCTCTCTATAGAGCAGCTCCTGTATAAGGCTGTCTCCATCTCTATAGAGCATCTCTTCTATCAGGCTCTCTCTCTATAGAGCATCTCTTGTATCAGGCTGTCTCTCTATAGAGATCACTTGATCCAGGCTGTTCTCTATAGGAGCTTACTCTTGTATCAGGCTGTCTCTCTATAGAGTAGCTCTTGTATCAGGCTGTCTCTCTCTATAGAGGAGCTCTTGTATCAGGCTGTCTCTCTATAGAGCATCTTTGTATCAGGGGCTGTCTCTCTCTATAGAGCAGCTCTTGTATCAGGGCTGTCTCTCTCTATAGAGAGCTTTGTATCAGGCTGTCTCATCTCTATAGAAGCTGCTTTGTATCAGGCTGTCTCTCTCTATAGAGCAGCTCTTGTATCAGGGCTGTCTCATCTCTATATAAAGCAGGCTCTTGTATCAGGCTGTTCTCTCTATAGACGCAGCATCTTGTATCAGGCTGTCTCTCTATAGAGCACTCCTTGGTCAGGTCTGTCTCTCTATAGGAGCATTCTCTTGTATCAGGCTGTCTCTCTATATAGAGCAGCTCTTGTATCAGGCTGTCTCTCTCTATAGAGCATCTCTTCTATCAGGCTCTCTCTCTGTCTAGAGAAGCTCTTGTATCAAGTTGTCTCTCTCTATAGAGCAGCTCTTGTATAAAGCTGTCGCTTTCTATACAGTATCTCTTGTATCAGACTTTCTCTCTCTGAGGCTGGACTGCAGCATCTCATACCACATGCACCAGTATTCCCAGCGGGTCATACTAAAAGGCATGAAGAAAAAGAATGAACAAAAAGAATGAACACTATTACTAAGTAATAAAGAGTGGTGATTGACTGCACACAGAAACTTTTTTATGATGCAAAATGATTCATTTAATCATATTATTCCAAATAAATTGCGGATATTTACAGGCTCAGTAATTCAAGGCAAAAAAAAGGTGATTGACCAGAATCGACGTTTCGGTCGGCAAAGACCTTTATCAAAACAGTCACTAGGAATGTAAACATATGAAATAATATTTATATATCTCAAGTTACTGGAGCTCACATGAATCATACATATCAAAACGTGATATTTTACCGACATATCAAATTCTACCATAAGTCAAATGTGTAGTATTAGCAAGCTGGACATATATACAAAGACACATATCAAAAACAATGTAAGGTGTACACATCATATACATATATACCATAAATATACAGGCAAACAATACCTAGAAACAAAAAGGAAAAAAAGATAATAAAACACAAAACAAAAGGAGGGGGGGGGGGGGGGGGGGGGGGGGGGGGGGCAATAAAACCAACAGCTTCTATATTATTATTCTAATATTGCAATGCCAATTTATGCAATGGTATCCAAGCCCATGCAGGATTGGGGATATGAGCCGCAAGTTCATATGTAACTAAAATGCCATTAGGTTAAAATGCCCTATTACGCCCTAGTTGTAAAGAAAGGATCTTACGCGTGTTGTATAGGAGGAGAATATATTACAGGGCGTAGGACCATAGGTATAGGAGCCAGGAACGGATAAGTTGAGTCTGGAGCTGGTATAAAAAAAGCCGGCGCTGGCGGGCGTACAACCGGAAGTGTCAGATGTTGACCGCAAACATCATGGACAAGGGCTCATGGGAAATGTAGTTTGAACACAACGCGCATCGCTGTGGCGCCGCGACGAGTCGCATAGATAGCAGATAGGATTCAATGTATGGACTTGGGAAGGCATATGTGCGATCGCGCCCGGCTGCATGGAGAAGGGACAGAGGAATAAGAAAAAAAGAAAGGAAGGGCTGCTCTGCAACAAAAATGAGAAATAGATATATGTGGGGAAAAAAACAGAATGAAAAGGATACTCCAGGAAATAATGTATCTATTTAAAAAAATATAGGAAACTGCTGTACATAAAGAATGACAAAGGGAAAAAACAACGGATATGAATAACAATAGTAAGAAAGAAATAAGACAGAAAAGGAAAAGAAAACCAGATATAAAATACAGGGGAGTAAGAGGAAAATTTGAGTAAGGCTGACGGAATGTATATAACGGGGAATATAAAGGGCTGAAGGTCCAAACCGTCTCACCTGACTGTATGGTCTGTATTACTGTGCTGTGAATTAAAAAGAAGAAAACGATTTGTTTAGAACAAGATCTACAGTACAACTGAATGTTCCATGAAAGTGAAATCACATTCCCTGTTAAGTCCATTATGCTGTAATGTATTCAACCAGTGTATACAAAATGAGTCTATTTGTTTAAGAAGGCGGACGTGATTACCTCCTCTGCGAGTCTCCTAATCAGTTCCAAAATATGGAACCTTAGTAGTGACACGTTGTGACCAGCTAGTAGAAAATGCTGTGTAAGGGCGCCACGTTTTGGAAAAAAAAAACCACCGTATCGAGGACTTATGGTTGGAAAGTCTATCCTTCATATGTTGGGTGGTTTCTCCAATATAGAGTAACCCACATGGGCATTTCAAGGCATAAACTATAAAGCTGCTGTCACATGTGAAGTATCCCTGTAGCTCAAACTTTTTTCCAGAGCGTGGATGTGTGACATAATTTCCTTTAAATACCAACTGGATGCAATGACAGGCAGTGTAACATGGAAAAAGTACCATGTTTAAGTGGGCCTAAAGAGGTTTGGGTGATCACTCTTTTGGATGTACCTACATCAGCCTTAACCAATTGGTCCCTAATGTTCATGTGCCTTTTGGAACATATGAGTACCGGATGTTGAAACACATCTATATTGGGGTAAGAATCTTGTAGAATCCGCCAATGTTTCCTAATAATATTGTGGATACCTGTCATCCTTGGATGATACGTGTTGACAAAGGGTAATCTAGTTGGACTGGTGTTTTTAGTCTTGGTATTCTTAGAGTTATGTACTAGAGTTTCCTCCGGGTAACCCCTCTGGCGAAACTTGTTACCCATAGATTCCAATCTATGTTGTCTCTTACTGGGGTCAGACACGATCCTCTCAACCCTCATGAGTTGAGATTTTGGAAGAGCTTTCTTTACATGGGTGGGGTGGCAGCTATTGAAATGTAACAAACTGTTCTTGTCAGTGGGTTTGGTGTACAGGTCAGTGCTGAAAGAATTATCAGGATTTTTGATAACCAACACATCTAGGAACGGTAATTGATGTAGATCATACTGGACCGTGAATTGTAGCTCCGGTCTAATAGAATTCAACCACTGTGTAAAGTTATTTAGTGATATCTCATCACCATTCCATATACAGAAGATATCATCTATATACCGTTTCCAGAGTGTGACATGCTGTGGGAAAAGATCATTGGGATATACGTATACAACTTCAACGTGGGACATATACGCGGTAGCGTTGGGGGGGGGGCATATTAGACCCCATAGCAGTACCCCTCCTCTGTGAGTAGAAAATATCACCATAGAGAAAATAGCTTTCCTCAAGTATAAGAGTCATAAGTCAATACAGCACATCGATCTATCCAATGACATCCCAGATTTTTCAATAGGATGGTAGAGCCTCAAACCCTTATGGTGTTCAATGGATGTATATAAGTTGCATACATCAATGTTACTAAGTATGCAGTCTCTCGGATGTTCTCCTGGAATTCATACAGAAAGAAAATGCCCCGTATCGCGAAGATAAGAGGTGTGGGTCTGTATCAATGGGGTCAAAATTTTCTCAGATACTGTGATATAGGTGAGAAAATTGAGTCAGTGATGCACACATGGGTCTACAGGAGGTCTCACCAGACTTTTGTGGACCTTAGGTATGTAAAAAACAGGGGTGACCGGATTTCGTATGTAAGTTATTT
>JAODAL010075222.1:0-14080 GCA_025379985.1 Phyllomedusa bahiana
TCTTTCATACATCGGTCCAACATGTGCAGGCTGGAATTTAAAACGGGTTTGGAAACATCGCATTTTAGAGGTGTTGGGGAGGCCGTTCTGCCGCTGCACACTCGAGGAGGGTGTTTCCTGCTTTGTAGGAATGGATGAATTGCATGCACAGTTTTCCTGCCATTTTCAGAATCTTCTGAAGATCGGTGGAAGACATCAGGAACCTTTTCACAACCAGATTGAACACGTGCGCCATGCAGGGCGCATGGACCATCCTCCTCGGTGCAGCGCGGACACATGTTTACCTCCCATTGTCCGTCACCATGGTTCCGATTTGCAGTTGGCGCGCGAGAAAGCCACACATCGATTTCTTGCTGCATGACGCGGAGCAGTTCCTCCCTGTGTGACTTGTTCGCCAAGGCAAACCAGGTGTAGAACTGCGTGACACCGCTGTGCCCTACACATGTGGTATGATGGAGCAGTACTTGTGAGGCTGAGATGGTGGTGGTGGTGGAGGAGGAGGAGGCGGACATTGGCGCAGGAGCCGCAGTTTGACAACGTGGAGGAGAAAGCGGCGTCTCCTGTCCAAGTTGTTGGTGTGCCTGGGCCGGAAGCACATTCACCCAGTGGGCCGTAAAGGACATGTACTGGCCCTGATCGTAGTTACAGCTCCAGACGTCCGCGCTGCTGTGCACCTTGAAACAAACCGATAAGCTCAAGGACTGGCCCACCTTCTGTTCTACATATGTATGAAGTGCTGGTACTGCCTTTTTGGAAAAGAAATTACGGCTTGGAACTCTCCATCTCGGCTCGGCACAAGCCATTAGTTCTCTGAACGGTGCAGAGTCCACCATTTGGAAAGGGAGGGACTGCAGCACCAACAACTTGGACAGGAGTATGGTCAGCTTCTGCCCTTAGGATGGCTGACGCATACTGGTGTCTCTTTGCAATCGGCTCGCTGAACGACTGCTGGCGCCATGAGTAGCGAGGAGCAGGAGCATCTGGACCGGGAGATGATTTCAAAGAGACACAGCTCCCTTCTGCAGAGGTGGTGGAGCCTTGACTGGCTGCAATGGCATGCGTGGTACTGGGTGCTGCTGTTGCTGCGGCGGCAGGATGGACCACCACATCTGAGCCACGTTTCTCCCAGGCCACTGGATGGTGACGCTGCATGTGTTGACGCAGGGCCGTGGTGCCAACGTTAGCTCCCTGGTCCACCACGCTTCACTTTCTGCCTACAGATTCTACATATACCCATAGTCGGCTCCTCTGGGTCTTAGCACAAGAACTGCACACGGCGAGTATCGGATTTTTTCCACCAAACGCTCCGCACTGAGTGACTACTGCCGCCGCTGCCTCGCTGAGCCCGCTGTGCGCTACTCTTCCCTGGGACCTGCGAAGCGGCCCCCTTTTTCTTACCCCGTGGCCGCCTTGGCTCCCCGACCTCACACTGCTGCTTTCCTGCTGACTCAAGTCCACATGACCAACTTGCTGGCTTCGACGCTGCTGACGCGCAAGCTGACGCCCTCTCTCCTGACGATGATGAAGCCCTTGCTCCACCGGCTCCCTTCATCTATTTGTGTTTCATCGTCACTGCCTGTCCTCATCACGGTCTTGGTATGCAGAGCCTGACCCCCTCACAACATGAAATCCAATGCCCACACTCAATCATATACTTTGCCGCCCTAATGCAAGAAGCAGGGGATATTCGGCCCCATTTCTTTCGCTGCCAATGTAGCTGCTGATGCCCTCCTCAAATTGGTTCATCCTCGCTATATGTGGCGCTGAGCACAGACCACATAGTAGATCTCTGGCTGAGGGAACCGGATCTGGGACAGAGGCGGGTTGAGGACAGTGTGGGACGCTGACCCGTCCCGGGCCATGCCAATTAAGGGTTGTATCTGACGCTTCCACCGACTCTTGACTGGGGGTTGGTCGATGTCATCTGGGAGGAAGTGGGGTTGACCTGGGTCAACCAATCAAGAACCATGGGTTGATGAACATACACTCGGCCGCTAGATGACAGCGTCAGTTGTGGCGCTCAACGAGTGACACCGGTGCGACGTCCCCTTGCTGTGCTAGCGACCCACCCTGGGCTGGAATGTTTGTGCCTCTGCACTCGCAGGTGAGTGAAGAGCCTGCCACTCTCTGTACTGACATACTGTTTGTTCTAAAATGTACAGACACTGTTTGATGAAGATATCTGTATATGATAAATACACACCCTGTATTTGACTTCAAAATGAACACAGTTAACAAGCTTGGGTAAACCCTTGGATAAAAAATTGCGCTCCACAACATGGGCTGGGGGAAAAATTGACTTGTATGTGCCGTTTAAAAACTTTGTGTATTTTACTGAATATAAAAGCACCAAAAAGGGTTAACTTAAAATTCGGATATGGGAATTATGCTACAGATTTTCTTTCTGTGGCGGTGAAAAACAAAGTTTCTTTTTATGAGTATAAATGATGTACATCGCTTAATTAACACATGGATGTAAATTGCGCTAAAGAATTGAGCAGCCACAAAACTACTAGACTTTGTAGCGTGTTACAATTGAGTGTTTTCTACGCTACAAACAAGAGAAAAATTGTAATTAACCTACGCTCGTGAATTATGGTACAGGAAAAATTCGTAATTTTTGGCGGTGAAAAAGACGGTTTATTTTTTGTCACCACAGCAGAAAAACACGTTTATTAATCCCTAGATGTAAATTGCGCAAAAGAAATTTGGGAGCCAAAAAAAATACTAGCTTTGTAAAAGTGTTACAATTGCGTGTTTTCTTTCCTACAAACAAGAGACAAAAATTTTTATTTTTTCCTTTTTTGTGAATTATGTACAGGAAAATTGTAATTTTTTTGGGGGTTGGGGAAAAACGGTTTCTTTTGGGGTCAACCCACCCCAGGGAAAAACTTAAAATTTTCCCCCGGATTTTAAATTGCGCAAAAAAATTGAAAAAAAAACCCCAAACCCACTAGGGTTTGTAGCGTGTTACAACCTGCTGTTTTCTACGCTAAAAAAAAGGGGAAAAAATTTTAATTAACCTTTTGCTTGTGTTTTTGGCTACAGGAATAATTTTTTTTTTTTTCCCGGGGAAAAAGGGCGGTTTTTTTGGAGTACCACCCAGAAAAACAACGTTAATTTTTTCCCCCCGGATGTAAATTTTGGGAAAAAATTTTAGGAGCCACAAAAATACTAGCTTGTAGCGGGGTTACAAATTTCGTGTTTTTTAGCTTTCCAACAAGAGAAAAAAATTTTTAAATTTAAATTTGTTGTGAAATTATGGGTACAGGAAAAAAATTTTTAAATTTTGGGGGGGTGAAAAGACGGGGTTAAATTTTTGGGTTTCCCCCCCAAAAGCAGAAAAACAATTTCTTAATTTAAACCCTGGATGTTTTTTGCGCCCTAAGAATTTTAGCAGCCCCCAAATACTAGTTTTGTAGGGGTGTTTTCAATTTTGGGGTTTTCTACGAACCCCCCCAACAAAAGGGAAAAAAAATTTTAATTAAAACCCTTTTCTTTTTGAATTTTTTCTACAGGGAAAATTGGGAATTTTTGGCGGGTGAAAAAAGAGGGGTTTTTTTTTGGGCACCCCAGCAGAAAAACAACGCTTAGTTAACCCTGGATGTTTAAATTTCGCCCCAAAAAATTGGCAGGCCCCAAACTATAGCTTTGTAGCGTGTTAAAAATTTTGGTTTGTTTTATACGCTACCACCAAGAGAAAAAAATTTTTAAATTTAAACCCTTTTTTTTTGTAAATTAGGCTAGAGGAAAATTGTATTTTTTGGCGGTGAAAAAAACGGTTTTTTGAGTCACCCACGGGAGGAAAAAACAAAACCCTTTGTTAACCCTGGGTGTAAATTTCGCAAAAAGAAAAAGAAACCGCCGGAAATTTCTTGCTTTGTAGGTTTTACAAAATTTCGTTGTTTTTTTACGTAAACAAAAAAGAGAAAAAATTGTAATTAACCTTTGCCCTTTTGAAATTTTGCCCACAGGAAAATTGTAATTTTTTTGGCGGGTGAAAAAGACGGTTTATTTTTTGTAACCCCCGCAGGGAAAAAAAAAACGCTTATTAACCCCTGGATTTTAAAATTTTCGCAAAAGAATTTAGCCCCCAAATACTTGCTTTGTAGCGTGTTATAATTGCGTGTTTCCCAAGTAAAACAACAAGAGAAAAAATTTTAATTAACCTTTGCTTTGTGAATTATCTTTCAGGAAAAATTTTTAAATTTTTTGGGGGGTGAAAAAGCGGTTTATTTTTTTTCACCAAAAGAGAAAAACCCAAAGTTAATTAATCCCCGGATGTTTAAAATTTCGCAAAAAGGAATTTAGCAGCCACCCCCCTAATGCTTTTTAGCGTGTTTTCAATTTGGGGTTTTTCTCCCCTACCCCAAACCAAGAGAAAAAAAATTGTAAATTTAAACCTTTTCTTGTGAATTATGCTACAGGGAAAAAAAGTAATTTTTGGCGGTGGGAAAAAAAGGTTTATTTTTTTCAACCCCAAACAGGGGAAAAAAAACGCTTAATTAATCCTAGATGTTTAAAATTTCCAAAAGAATTTTAGCAGCCCCAAAAAAAAAAAAATAGGCTTTGTAGCGTGTTACAATTTTCGTTTTTTTCTTCGCACACAACAAGAGGGAAAAAAATTTTAAAATTAACCCTTTGTTGTGAATTATGGTACAGGGAAAAATTTTAAAAATTTTTGGGGGGTGAGAAAGAAAGGTTTTTGGAGTTCACCCCAGCAGCAGAAAACACTTAAATTTTAAACCCCCGGATGTAAATTGCGCAAAAGAATTTAAAAAGCCACAAAATACTAGTTTGTTTGCGGTTACAAAAATGCGTGTTTTCTACGCTTTTTCCCCAAAAAAGAGAAAAAATTGTAATTAACCTTGCTTGTGAATTAGGCTACGGAAATTTTTTTTTGGCGGTTTAAAAAAGACGGGGTTTTTGGGGGGGGACCACCGCAGGGAAAAAAAAGCTTAATTAACCCCGGATGTTTTAATTGCGCAAAAAGGGAATTTAGGAGCCACAAACTACTAGTTTGTAGCGTGGGGTTTCAATTTCGTGTTTTCTACGCTACACAACCAAAGTGAAAAAATTTTTAAATTAAAAACCCTTTTCTTTGTTTAATTTTTGTTTCAGGAAAATTTTAAATTTTTTTTGGGGTTTAAAAAGCGGTTTTTTTTTTGTCCCACAGGGAGAAAAACAATGTTAAATTAAAACCCCCGGTTTTTAAAATTTCGGGATTAAAAAATTGAGGGGGCCCCCAAAAATACAAAATTTGTAGCGTGTTACAATTTTGGGGTTTCTACGGGTTTAAAAACAAGAGAAAAAAAAAATTTTTTTAACCCTTGCTTGTAAATTAGGGTAAGGAAAAAATTTTATTTTTTTTTTTTTTGGGGAAAAAGGGCGGGGTTTTTTGGAGCACCCCAGGGAGGAAAAAAAAAAGCTTAAAAAAAACCCCCGGATGTTTAAAAATTTCGCAAAAAAATTGAAAAAGCGAAACTACTAAACTTTTGTAGGTGTTTTCAATTTTCGTGTTTTTTACGCTACACAACAAGAGAAAAAAATTTTTTAATTTAAACCTTTTTTTGGGGTTTTTGCTACAGGAAAATTTTTTTAATTTTTTTGGGGGTGAAAAAAAGCGGTTTTTTTTTTTGTTTACCAAAAGCGAAAAACAACGCTTTAAATTAAAACCCTGGATGTAAAAATTTCGCATAAGATTGAAACAGCCCCAAACTTTCTAAACTTTGTAGCGTGTAAAAAATTGCGTGTTTTCTACGCTTCACAACAAGAGAAAATTTTGTAGTTTTAAACCTTTTCTTGTGAATTTTTGTACTGGGGAAAAATTTTAATTTTTGGCGGTGAAAAAAGGGCGTTTTATTTTTGTCACCACAGCAAGGGAAAAAAAAAACGCTTTAAAATTTAAACCCCCGGATGTAAATTTCGCAAAAGAATTTTGGGGCAGCCACCCAAACTACTTTCCCTTTGGGGAGCGTGTTACAATTGCGTGTTTTCTTTCGCTTTCACAAAAAAGAGGGAAAAATTTTTTAAATTTAACCCCTTTTCCCTTTGAAATTTTGCTCAGGAAAAATTTTTAATTTTTTGGGGGTGAAAAAGAAGGTTTATTTTTGTCACCAAAAGCGGGAAAAAAAAAAGCTTAATTTTAAACCCTGGATGTAAATTGCCATAAGAATTGAGCCCGCCACAAACTAAAAGCTTTGTAGGGGTGTTACAATGCGTGTTTTCTTTCGCTACACAAAAGAGAAAATATTGTTTAAATTTCCCTTTTCTTGGGGAATTATTTCAAAAGGGGAAAAATTTTTACTTTTTGGCGGTGAAAAAAGACGGTTTATTTTTGTAAACCCCGCAGAAAAAAAACAAAATTGTTAACCCCGGATTTTAAATTGCGCAAAAGAATTAGGGAGCCACAAAATACTTGGGTTTGTAGGTGTTACAAATTTCGTGTTTTCTACGCTACACAACAAGAGAAAAAAAAAATTATTAACCTTGCTTGTGAATTAGGTTTCAGGGAAAAAATTTTATTTTTTGGCGGTGGGGAAAAAGGGGCGGTTTTTTTGGGTCACCACAAACAGAAAAACAACGCTTAATTAACCCCGGATGTAAATTCGCAAAAAAAATTGAACAGCAGGAAAAACCCAGCTTTGTAGCCCTGTTACAATTGCGTGTTTTTACGCTTTCACAACAAAAAGAAAAAATTTTAAATTCCTTTGCTTGTGGGAAAAATGTACAGGAAAATTGTAATTTTTTTGGGGGTGAAGAAAAAACGTTTTTTAATTTTTTTGTCCCCCACAGCAGAAAAACAAGGGGGTTTTAAATTTAAACCCTGGGTGTTTAAATTGCGATAAGAATTTAGCCGCCACAAACTACTAGTTTTTAGCGTGTTACAATTGCGTTGTTTTCTACGCTAAACAACAAGAGAAAAATTGTAGTTAAAACCCTTTTCTTGGGGAATTGTGCTACAGGAAAAAATTTTTTATTTTTTGGGGGTGGAAAAAGGGCGGGTTTTTTTTGTAAACCCCAAACAGAAAAACAATGGTTAATTAATCCCCGGATGTAAAATTTGGGATAAGAATTGAGCAGCCCCAACTTTTAGCTTTTTAGCGTGTGACAATTGCGTGTTTTCTAAGCTACACAAAAGAGAAAAAATTTTTAATTAAAACCCTTTTCTTGTGGGAAATTTTGCTACGGGGAAAAATTTTAAATTTTTTGGCGGTGAAAAAGAAGGTTTATTTTTTTTCACCCCAGCAGAAAAAAAAAACGCTTAGTTAAACCCCGGATGTAAAATTTCGCAAAAGGGAAATTTAGCAAACCAAAAAACTACTAGCTTTGTAGCGGGGTTTCAAAATTTCGGGGTTTTCTATGCTACCCCAAAAAAGGGAAAAAAAATTTTAATTAACCCTTTGTTGTAAAAATTTGGCTTGAGGAAAAATTTTTATTTTTTGGCGGTGAAAAAAAACGGTTTTTGGAGTCACCAAAAGCAGAAAAAAAAAGCTTAAATTTAAACCCCCGGATGTAAATTGCGCAAAAAAGTTGAACACAGGAAACTAATAGCTTTGTAGGTGTTTCAATTGCGTGTTTTTTAGCTACACCCAAAAAAGAGAAAAAAATTTTAATTAACCTTTGCTTGTGAATTAGGGTACAGGAAAAATTTTTATTTTTTGGCGGTTGAAAAAGACGGTTTTTTTTTGTCCCCCAACAGGAAAAAAAAAGCTTTAAATTAAACCCTGGAGTAAATTGCGATAAAAATTTTGGGAGCCCCAAACTTCTGCTTTTTTGCGTGGGAACAAATTTGGGTGTTTTCTACGCTACACAAAAGAAAATTTTGGGAGTTAACCCCTTTTTTTTGTGAATTTATGCTACAGGGAAAATTTTTAATTTTTTTGGGGGGGTGAAAAAGACGGTTTATTTTTGGGCACCACAGCAGAAAAAAAAAGATTTTATTAACCCCTGGATGTTTAAAATTTCGGGAAAAGAAAATTTAGCAACCACAAACTACTAGCTTTGTAGCGTGTTACCCTTTTGGGGTTTTCTATGCTACACAACAAAAAGAAAAAAATTTTTAATTAGCCCCTTTTCTTGTGAATTTTGTACAGGGGAAAAATTTTAAAAATTTTTTGGGGGGTGAAAAAGACGGGTTTATTTTTGTTCACCCAGCAGAAAAACCCAAAAGTCTTAAAATTTAAACCCCGGATGTAAATTGGCCCCAAAAAAATTTTAAGCAGCCCCAAACTGCTAGTTTGTAGCGGTTAAATTGGGAAAAGTTTTTACGTACACAACAAAGAGAAAAAATTGTAAATTAAACCCTTTTCTTGTGGGAAATAGGCTACAGGGGAAAAATTTTTTTTTTTGGCCCGGGGAAAAAGACGGTTTCTTGGGCCCCCAAAAGCCCGCAGAAAAAGCTTAATTTTAAACCCCTGGAATTTTAAAATTTCGCAAAAAAAAATTTAGGGAGCCAAAAAACTACTAGGGTTTGTAGGTGTTACAATTGCGTGTTTTCCCACGCTACACCCAAAAAGGAAAAAAAATTTTAAATTTAAACCCTTTGTTGTGAATAAAGGTACAGGAAAAAATTTAATTTTTTGGGGGTTGAAAAAGACGGTTTCTTTTGGAGTCACCACAGCAGAAGAAAAAACGCTTAATTAACCCCTGGGTGTTTAAAATTGCGGGAAAAAAATTGAGCAGCCCAAAAAAGAAAAATGGGGATTTGTATTGTTAAAAAAACGGGTGTTTCTTTAAATGAATTTTTAAAAAGGAAATGGCTTAGGTTTCCCCCTTTGGTTTTTTAAATGTGCTGTGAGCAGATAGCATTAAAATGTATATGCAGCAGCAGGGGGACCCCACATTGGGCCTTTTAGATCCAATTTCCCCCAAAAAATCAGAAATTTGAAATTAAAAGAAAACCCGTCTTGAGAAAAGCTGTGACACCCCCCAAAAACGCTGGGATAAAAAATGGTTTTTTTGTATCAAACTATTATAAGCAGCCGCGGCAGCCCCCTTTCCCCACTCAGTACAGTGGAGCGGTTTTAGCTCCCAGGCGTCGCGCCCGGATTATATAGTGGCGGGGGGGGACGTCACGAATCCCCCCCGGGTCCTGGGGTTGGGGTTATCTCTGCACCCTGGGCATGCAGGCATGCCCCTTCTTTCCCCCCAGAGTGTTTTGCCCCATGTAACGCCATGTGTCGCGTCAAATTTTTCAATCCAAAAACACACTTCGTTCCAACCCCAAGTACCCCAAACTTCCCACTTCGTTTTAGAACCGAAGTTTTCCTGAAATTTTAAACGAAATTTCCCCTTTGTTGAATCCCAAATTTGCCCCTCTCTAATGGAAACATGAAAGGCGTTAGGGATGTGGAACAAAGGTGTCAAGCAAAGCTTGTAGCAGACCAGATTTATTTGATGGATTATCAGGAACAGTACCAAATGTACTTTGAAAATTGGAGTTATTAGGGGGTACTTGTTTTAGGAAAAATGAAGAAACCTTAGTTTAGTAAGCATGTGAAGGTCTCTATGTTTGTTTCACAGACACAAAGTAAATCCTTCTGTACATTGTTCCATGATGAAATAGGTTGTACAGGATTATAAATACATGGCTGCTTTTTTTCTAAAAACTGAGCCATAGGTTATGCACTGAATGGTACCATCACACCTCCTTCCTCTTTTCTGAAGTCAAGGTACAATCCTATGGATGCATCATGAGGCACTACTTCTGATAGAAAGCAGCCCTTGGAACACACATTGGTGTACAAATGGTTTAAGGCTACTTTTGCTTTTCCAAATGAGTTGTGATTGGTCTATAAAAATTGTCATCTTGAATGAAGAATTCTATAAGTTAAAATGATAAATCAGACAAAATGACAGATCCATACAGATCCATCCCTGATCTGTGGCCAAATCTGGGATTTCATGGATGGGTTGCAGATCAGTTGTTCGACAAGATCACATTTGTTTTATAATAAAATAAATAACAGATATTTGCCGCTTGTCACATTTGAAATGACATTGTTGATTGGCAGAAAATGGTCCTTTTTCCCAAAAATTTTGTATAGGGCCCGGTTTTATGATATACAGATTGAAAATGAGTGGCACCCCCAAAAACTGAGATCCAGGGGACCCCAGGCAAAATTTTCCCAAAAAAATATTAAAAATTTTAAAACAGGCCGGATGGCCCCAAGGAATGGGGAAAAAACCGGGTTTGGGGCCCCCTGAATATTGTAGACCTTGTGTTGATTTTTAACTGTATTTACATCCTCAGATGAGGCAAAAAAGCAGAGAAAGAGAGAAAAAATCAAGACGCAGAGTATAGAAGGCATGTACAGTTATTTACATAAGTTGTAGGCTGGACTCCTAAAATAAAACCAACCGGTGGCCCCCGGGAAAACAATCATTGGGGGGCCCCCTGAATAAAACCCCATGGGGCCCCCTAGGCTTTCCCCAGCCCAACAGGTTTTATAGGTGTGACTCCTAGAGGCATGCACAGTCATCTCCAGGAAGGAATTCTGGGGCCTGTTCTCAGGATAAGTAAAGGTCCGACCTGCATCTATCAGACATGGATATGGACATGTGAATGTGGCGTAAGTATCTGAGATTCAGTAGGAATTGCCATTTAAAGCAGTTGTCTAATAAGGTTAATTCTTATCTGTAGTGTACATAAAAGATAGAGCACCATAACAAAGCAAATAAGAGCCCCTCTCACCATTATGATGCTATATTTTGTCATCCATGACAAATTGCCTTGTTGTCTGTATGTCTTATTGATTGTCTGTTGTCTCTTCATGCCACACACAGGTTCTCAGGCCAGTCTGGAACGTCTCTCCTGGAGCCTCATGGCAGCTGCATAATATTCTTATTATTACAGAGGTGATATTGGTGGGTTCCACCATGAGCTAAAATGGGAGTCGTTTGTTTACTGAGGGGTTACCAGACTGGTTGACCTGGTGCATCCATGCAATACATAGTCAACTACCCACCTGAATGACTAGCAGGTTATGCTATTTGGAGGACTGCACACAGCTTTTGGGGTTTACAGAACCCAATCCTACATTCGACTGCTCACCAGATAGCTTCATTTAAAAAGGGTTTGTTTTCATTATACAACCTCTTTTAGGCTGTGACGCTCTTACCAAAATGCCTTCAGGATTCTCATAAATCTTATCATCTTGTATAAATGAATAAGTCAGATCAGCGTCCGTAAGCAAATCGCCAGTTACTGGACCAAATGCATTCAGCTCAGCAGAAGAAATTGTTTATGTTGATTATCACTTTGATTTACTCCACCAATGGTTTCTTTACATCAAAGGCAAGGCATATAGAATGTGTGTCCATTGTAATTACATTCGCTATACCTCAGTTAAATGGCTTTGTTTTGTGGTTGGCTGCTTTTCTCTTTGAAGTCATGTTTCAAAGATTGCATTAAAAGTAACCTTGATGTTACCTGACAAAATATTCCACCGCATAAGAAAAGTTAGGACATTCATAATTTTAAAGGGCCCATCTTGTTTTGGGCCCAAAGCAGTTTAATGCATTGAAAAAATTACAAGGTATGAAGATTTTTTTGTTTTTAGACTTTTTTATGTACCACTTAATATTTTTGATGAACTATTGTATCCAAGTAGGAGTCAAAGATACATGTCAATTTCAGTATTCCTTTATTTTTTAATCAACTAACAGAATTACTTCATGTATAATGGTCAATATTCCAAAGTTTTCATTAAGAAGAACAGTTTACTACATTTAACAGTCAAGAGTCAAGGATTTTGTTTCAGGCCATAAGGATATCATGTAGGTGGTGTTGTGTTTAAAACCCCCCTTTCTTTGCCAGACAAGCAAGACACAAACTACATGTGAGACTTACGCTGTGTGAGGAAGGAGGAGTGAGTGAAGCGGTAAACCAAAAGATTAAGCTCTGAAACTTTAGCCGGTTAACCGCCCCCTCAGCCCGTTATAGAGAGATTTTATGTTTATAGAAATTATGGATACAAAGACGAATAGACCCATTATATATTTTTCTGATCCATCTATATTTTTAGTTTACCTTTTAGTTTACCTCTGTCTGTGAAACACATATTAATTTTACTTTACAATAATGGTCAATTATTTTAAAAAAAAAATTTCTATTCTGACATTTGTATAGTTGTCGTGAGACTTCCCATGTAATTAGCTATTTTCATACCAAAAAATATCCCAATTTGTAAAATGTTTTGTTCACTGTTTTATTTTCCTTTTTGTATTATTGTTCTATTTGTCTGTGTGCATACTATGATAATTTCAAAATAAAAAAAGATATAAAAAAAGGATAATATTATAACATGATGCCGCATACTGTTATCAACCTCTAAGAGGTATTTGCATTCATTGACATGTGCCACTTAATTAGTAGTAACAGATATTTTTAAACAGGTGGACATTTTTGAGGTTGTTTTTTAGTCCAAACAATTCCCATTTCTCATGTTATTATTTTTTCATAGCACTAAAGTCAGATTGGAATTACTAGTTGCAGAAATTAATTTCTATAAGAAAACCATAAAAATAAATTGTTTTATAAAAACCTATTAATTTCCTCACATTACATTTTTTTCGGTTTATTTCCCCTCACAGCACCAGTTGATGGCTTCAATTGAGACTTCGATGATTTGACAAGAAATAACATCAATGCTTATGTAAATGTACAGAATACTTGTGTGAATATTGATCCAGTCTGATTGCCATGTGGGTTCGAGAATTTAGTTTTTCCCTTTTAGGACAGATTGGTTTGTCTTATGTTTTTTTAATGGTGTTGTTTATTTTAGAAAAAAACACCAAAGGAAATAAGGGGAGCTACCAATACAGGTCACACTATAAACCCCCACACATAATCTGAAAATAAAAACCTTAGCCAACAGAGGATCATGGATATAAAACTTAACTTTTATTAGTAAACTTAGAAAAAAATGGCAAAAATGACACCTACAGACATATAGTGAAAAAACCCCTAAAAGAGCGACAGGGAAAAGCAAAAGGAATGCAAAAAGAAAGGGTCAACAATGTCCAATGTCACCCTACTGGGCCTAATTGCCCTAAGGCTATTCCGGGAGGTATCGCCCCGATGAGGGCTTCCGTCACGTACCCCTTCCCCAACACTGACTGACCTATAAAATATAAAAAAAAAAAAAATCCCCTGTTTCGATGCCCCTTCAGCATCTCATGGGAATGTAAAAAAAGGGCTATAAATAAATTTAAATTTGGGGGTTTAAAGTTATATTAAAAAAGGGCCAAATTTTGGCACAAAAATACTACCACAAAAATAAAAACCCACAAGTGAAAAGAGTGTCAACAAAGACAATAAAAACAACAACAGGAAAAAATCCTATATTCAATATTTTGTTTTGCAAGAAAAACCAGAGAGGAGAGCAAAGAGTATATTATGGCACAAAAAAAATTTTTCAAAACCCGAGTATGATGTATATGTTTAAATCCTAAAAACAAGAAGAGCAAAAAATAATCTAATTTATTCACATATTAAAATATATGCCAAAAAAAAGAAAACAATATATTTTCTCATAGTTAAAAAGTAATATGTTTGCATTATGATAGAAATCCAAGTATATATTCGCAAGTGAAAAATTCTTCAATAACAATTTATCAAAAAGTATACACAGTATGCTATTAATGTAATCCACTTAGAAATCTCCAAAGTGCCCCCAATTTTTACTTTACAGGGTTAGAAACATGACAAAAAGACATGCCCTTCAGTTAGAGGAAGTAATAAGTACAAAGGGATGTTATGCCAGTTTTATTACGACCCGCTGATAAGATATGTTTTTCTCATGTGCACAGAAATGCCCCGTAAGGCTCGTCTTCCCACCAAAAGGGGGGGTGGGGGGGCATACAGTGTGACCCCATATTTGTAATGTGCCAAAGATATGGCGGATTTGGATGCGGTAACCCCCCTTGTAATATTGCAATTTCTGAATGCGTGGCGGTAAAAAGTTTTGGGACTAAAAATGATGAAGAGCCCGACCAAATTTTAAAAGTGGGCTGCCCAAGCCTGAGTTGTTGTAATGGAACTAGATTTGCCCCTTTGGGCAAAAAATTTTTTTTC
>JAODAL010075223.1:0-14079 GCA_025379985.1 Phyllomedusa bahiana
CCCCCCCCAAAAAAAAGGGGCGGGCGGGTTTTTTTGAAAAGGAGAGTTTTTGAAAATTTGAATAAGCAATTTTGTATCACCGCAGGTGTTTTAAAAGGTGCAAAAACGCCATTTATTACCCGTATACTTTTCAAATAAGGGGTTTTTTTTCCTTTTGGGGGCCCTATTTTGTTCATAGAGCCACCTTGCACTTAATTTGAATACAGCAATTTTGTGTAACGGGTGTATTTTGGTGCAAAAAAACCGTTTGTTATCCGTAAAAATTTTTAAATAGCTGTATTGCACGTGGTGCGGCCCTATTTTTTTTTCAAAAGCCCCTTTTTGTACGACAATTCTCTAGTAATGTTCTCGTTTGTCATTGCTGCAAAAAAACGCAATTTCTCATCCGTGTAACTTCTGAATATTTTTTTTGGGCTCGTTAATCTCTTTTGGGGCGCGGTAGCCACTTGTTGATTTTTTGTTGAAAAATATCAATTCCTAGCCCAAATGGGCAGTTGTAAACCCCGGGGACTGAAGGAAGAACACTGTTGTTTTTGTTTATGGTTTTTCCCACCAGACGTATTTCACAAGTATTGCAAAAAAAACATTTCAGTTTCTAATCCTAGTTGGCTGTGGGAAAAATTAGAGGGTTTTAAGAATAGATGTGATTTCCCGTCTTGTAAAAAGAGATTTAAAAAAATCTTCCATACCTTCTTAAATTTTTATCTTTCTAAAACATGGGCGAAATGAAGTGGTAAGCGAGCAAAGAGGGGGGTAGGACATGGAGGTGAAGTACGAGATAAGGTGCTATTCCGTGCTGGGACAACAGCATGCAGCGGATCGTCGGTTGCGGCCATCCCCTGTATCGCTGGGTCAGGGCCTGTGAATCTCAGTAAACGAACAGCGTCGCCAAACTAATCTTCAGTGGTTAAAGCAAAAACCCGCTCCAGCGTCTTTCCTCCCCGTCCCGCGGTACGGCCACAAATGTCGTCATAGCATCATCAGCACCCTCCAAAATGAAGCGAAAAGGGGCCCAAATGTCAACTGTGTACCCCCCACTGGGGGATAACCCCCTTTTGAGACCCCTTTTTGACAAAAAAGCGGTTAGGGTCAGAAGGGATTTCCCCAAAAACCAAGAGGCCAAAGAGGATGATTTTGTCTGCTCCGACGCCCAGTTACTGATGCCAAGAGGGGAGAAGGGCGGTCAATCGGCAAAAATCCGGGCGGTCGGGAAAGCCTTGCATTACCCGTTGCTTGTAGCCCGCAGCTCTGGATGCGAATTTGGGCGAAAAAGTCACCTGTGTTGTGATGTTTATGACGGCCTTGCGGATCCAAGTGGGCTTTTCAGCAGATTTGTTGCGAGCGGGTTCATCACTGGCGAGGTGGCGATGATGGGGTAGTGTGGTACGGGTCCCGCCTCAAAAAGGGGAGGGGGGTGCACAAGTCCCCTGGAATATTTCGCCAGCCCGTCAGCGAAACCCAGCTCCCGTTTATCGCCATCAAAAAGGTCCAGGACCTCTCAAGCCTGGGCCTTTTTCGGCAAGACCTCTGATTCACCAGTGATGTCATATGCCGCTTTTGCTGTAAACGCTTAAGTAGAGGCAAGAATCTTAGGTGTTTAACCACCACAAAACTGTCTAGTCACATGCAGCGAATGCATGAGTTGAAAATGGAGGCAACACTTGGCCAAAAAAGGCCACAATCAATTGCCGGCTTCCAACCATCTGTAAACACCCTCTGTCTCAGACTCCTCCTCCTCCTACGCTCCACCAAAGAGTTCCTCAGCTGCCCATGTCTCTTCTGAGTCATGTCAGGGATCAGCAATCCGCTTCAGCCTCATCCGTCGCCCGAGTACCACCAGCACCACCAGAGAAACCTCCATCCTACCATTCTCCTTCCAACCAGTTTGACGAACATGCATGCCGTACAGCGGCACCGTCTAGCAGCCAGCCTTCTGGTCTTCAAGGTTTGGGAGCAGAAGACAACACTTTTACCCAAACACATCCCAAAGCCAAAAGCCTGATTGCCGGCATTGCCAGGTTTTGGCCTTGGAAATGTGCCTTTCCGTCTTGGTGGACACAGAGGGGTTCCGCCACATCATGGCCCTTGCCTGCCCCCAATACCAGATGCCGAGCAGGCATTTCTTTGCCAGAAATGCAGGTCCCGCCCTGGCCAGGCCCACGTGTCATCTAAAATTTCAAGCGCGTTGTCTGCATCTGTGGCAGTAAAGGTCCATCTGACCACCAAAACATGGACTAGTAAGCACGGCCCAGCCCGCTATATCTCTGTGACAGCTCACTGGGTTGAGCTGGGTGGATGACTTGGTGGTGACGGGGTTCAGGTCTCGGGCGCACGGCTCTTCAAAACCGATGGGATGTGCAAGGGGGTTCTTCCCCAAGGACCTCTGGTGGCATCACGTGCCCCAGAGGAAAAAACAGTCCGTGTTGAAATTAATCTGTTCTTGTAGGACCGTCCAAACACAGGTCAGGAGCTGTGGACGGGCCTCTGCGCAACGAGACAGAGCGCTGGCTGGGGAGACAAGAAACCTTGTGCCAGGCAAGGTGGTGTGCGATAATGGTCGAAATCTGCTGGTCGACCCTTAGATCGGTAGCTGGAGCACAATCCCTTGCCGGCACATGTACATAAAACTGTCGTCCAGAAAATTTCTAAGAGCTACACCGAGTCTGGACTGCCTGATGAGGAAGGCTGAGGTCTGAGTTTGCACTTCCAGCCGTTAGCCATCCTGCTTGCTCCCGCCCTGGCCTGCATTGCAGACGTCAGCTCAGCCTCCCCATTCAACTGTTCAATTGTTCGGACGTAGGCAACATTGCTGGAATTCCAAACCTCCACATGCTCCAGCGATTGTGGCAAGCAGCGCCAATGGCATTACAGCTGTATGAAGTGACAACAAGGCTGACAAGCAGCGGCTTGGGGACCTCGGGGTGTTGGAACCACGAGAGTGGAGGCAGGTGAAAGAGGCTCTGACCAGCATTGCCAGGTTTAGAAGAAAGCCTCCAAAATGGTCAGTGCGAACATGCCCTTGTCAGAATGTCGCATTGTGGTGATCTTAGTTCTGGAACGATCGTTGGACACTCTGAAAACAATCAGGTCCACACAGCGAGGAGGAGGAGAAGGTCACAGATGGGACACGGAGCCTTTCTCTCCATCGAATCACACAAGGCAGACAGTTTCACAATTTAAACGGTCTCAATGGCAGTGGGTCGGGGTCCTGGGACTAGTGCAAGGCGGGTCATCAGTCTCAGTGTGTGTCATCGGAGGCAAGTCAGGGCTGTGTTGAAGCTGGGACGGGGAAGCGGAGGAGGAGGGAGGAGGTATTTCTGGACACCGAACGTTACCCGTCGTCCCTTGCCTTGGAACAGAGGTTGGAGCGAATTTGAGGCGGAGGAGGGAAGATGAGGAAGATCAGTTGCTTGTGCCCCTCGACCCAAGGGCTTGGGAAATCAAGGCTCCCTCTCTAACATGTGTGCTTGGATGCTCCGTTCTCCATCCATGATCCTCGCTTTAGGCCATCAAAATGAACAACAGTTACTTGGGTGCCACCCTCCTGGATCCCAGGTACAAAAAACAAAAATCAGCACTTTCCTTCCACCACCCAAAATAAAAAATAGAGGAGTAAAATGCAGGAAATGGAGGAACTTGCTGATGATCAAATGGAGACATCTGTTTCGTTTGCTTCACGTTCTTCAAATTGTCAAGGTGGAATCGTCAGCAACGTTGACAGCAGTTGAGTGCCAAGTAAGCGCAGCGGCAGCAGCAGGCAAGGTGGCAGAAAGTCTAATGGGTGACCTCTTGGCAATCGTTTATTAACCCACCTCACCACGCATGTAATGAAGAGTCACCACATTACAACACACAGAGACCAGCCTTAAGATCATGGTGCACGATATCTGTGTCTCCAACACCGATGTTTTTTGGATGTGTTCCGGGACCCAATTGACTTCTGGGTATCCAAAATGGATTGATTGGCCCGAGCTTGCTCGCCACGCCATTAGAGGTGTTGTTCCCTGCCCAGCAGCCTGCGTCATATCTGAGCCGACATTCAGCACAGATGGAGGAGTCATTACAGACAAACGCATCCCGGCTTTACACAGATAATGTGGATGTTTGACTGTCATCACGATGAATCAGGCCGGGATCTCTGATGATGTGGTAGCCCCAAGTGCCGATGTCACCGATTAGGTGCCGGTCTACTTCACTTTTCCTCTTCAAACAGAAATTTGGTCCTCTTGAAAATTTTTTTAAAATGATCATCTTTTCTGCAATTTTTATTTCAGTTCCCAAAAGGATCATTTTGCTGGTTGTTTTGCGGTGGGAGACTGTAAAAGACCCCAAGATTTCATGACAAAACCGTATTCCATTTACTCATTTTATCTTTAGAATTTTTCGCATTGTCAATGGTTTTTGGGGTCATTTTGCTGTGAATACACCCAATAATATGGTCCTTTGGAACAGAAATGTGGCTTCTAAGTGGCTTTTCTCCCTCACAATTTTTAAAGTGGCTGAGAAGTCATTTTATAATTTTTTTTGGGTCATGCTGCTTTGAAATGACAGCAATACTACAGCCCTATATAAAAAATTTTGTTTCTACAGACATTTGTTCTTCACAATTGTCAAAAGTGGCCTCAAGGGTCATGTTTTGAATTTTTTGGGGCATTTTGCTGTGAAATGCAGCTATAACTACAGGTCCTATTTAAAAAATGTGGTTTTTAAAGACATTTGTTTCTTCACAATTGTCAAAAGTGGCTCAAGGGTGATGGTGCTGTCAAAAAGGAATAGGTAGGAACTTGTTAATGACACATATTGCAAAATGACTTGTTTTTGCAAGATCTTTAAATAGCTAGCAATCCTGTAAGAGACACCATTTAATACAATTAAAAAAAGAGAAACAAAGCTGAGTGGGATTCCATCTATTTAAAATGTGTTTTCTAGAATTAAAACTACTTAAAAAATGGCATGTACAAAATAGTGATACAAATATTCCTCTGAATTGTACAAGGGAGGTCGGAAGACTTAAAACGATGTGGGTTTTACCCGGGAAAAAGGTTTAGTCAATGCCCCATTTAAACAAAAATGGGGGGTTAAAAGGGAAAAAACCTTTTTCCAGCATTTTTTTTTTAACTTCGGGGGGTCAAAAAGGGGTTTTAAGGGTTTTTTTACTGTGGTAAGAACGGGTATAGTCAATGCCCCATTCAATTTAAAAAAGGTGGTTAAAAGGACCCCTTTTTCCCGGATTTTTTAAAATCTTGGGGTCAGAAACATTTAAATGGTCTTTACTTTGGGGGGTACGGGAACAGGTATTTTCAATGTCCAGTTCAAACTAAAATGGGGGTTTTGAAAGATTTCCTTTTTTCCGGCATTTTTTAAATCTGGGTTCATGGGGTTTTTGGGGTCGGCTATGGCCCTGGGGAACTTTTTTTGTCAAGGGCCATTCAACTAAAATGGCTGGTTGAAAAAATCCTTTTTCCTCCCCATAAGCCCTTTAAGGGTCATCAGCAATAATTAAAATCGACAAAGGGAAAAAATCGTCTTGATAAATTGGGAAAATCGACTATCGCCCCGGATGCGATATGGGACTTTAATCGCTCCACAAATTATGATGTCTTTGGTTTTTATAAAATTTTGTTTGGAGGTAGGGGGCATCCCCTTCTTAATGAAGTTTTATCAAAATGCACGTCGAGGTCCTGTCCTTCCGAAATAAATAAAAATTGTCATTTTTAAAATTATTTATTTGCACTGTGTAAATTTTTTGGGATGAACTCTATGTTGCAAACCAAATAACAAAGATTTTTTTGCCCCAAATGTTGCACGTTATTTTTGTACTTAGTTTGGGATTTTGCATTTTTTTTTTCCCTTATAAACTATATTTTTAATATTTAAATATATATATATTTTATATATAATATATATAATATATAAAATATTTTATAAATATAAATATATATATATTTTAATATACATAAAGTCATATGAAAAAAGGTTTGGGACCCCTGTTAATGTTAATCTTTTTTTTAGTTCTAAATATTTGGGGGTGTTTGAAACAGCCCCATTTTTAATTTTTGATATTTAATAATGAGGGAAACAAAAGAAATCAGAAAATTTCCAAATTGAAAATGGTTTATTGTACTAAACCCCAAAAATGTGAAAAAAATTTGGGTCCCCTTATCTTTAATTTTTTGTTTTGAAATACACCTAACTATTTTTTACTGATTTTTTGAAGCACAACTTTGGGTTTTTTTAACAATAAACTTTAAAATTTAAATAGCGGGTTAAACCAATGATGAAAAACGGTTTTTTAAAAGGTGGCCAATTGAAAGTTGTTCTCCTATTTAAATCCCCTTTGTAAAAGAGTGGCACCCATGGGCTCCCCCAAAACAACTCTCAATAAATTTTAAAAAAACAAAGATTGTTCAACTATTTTGTTTCGGGGGGGAAGGATACAAAAAGTTTTTCTCAAAATTTTTAACCCCTTCATTTTCCCAAGGGGGAGGAACATAGAAAGGGAAAGGGGAAGACCCAGGGACAGTTCTTGTTTACCCCCAAAGTGGCAGGCCAAAAACAAAAAACCCGAAAGGCGGGAGAAGAAAAAATGGTGAGAACAGTCAAAACAATCCACGGGAACCCCCACCCAAAGACGGGCAGCATTCTTGCTGCAGGGGTGCCCACTGTGACCCCGGTCAACAATACAGCAAACTTTGCACAAAGGAGAAGCTGTAATGGGAGAGTAAAATGCAAAAGAACCTTTTCCCTTGGAAAGCACGCCACAAACGGGAAGTCTTTTTAGGTATGAAAAAGCACTTTTGGAAAAAGCCCGTTCATTTTGGAAGAAGGCCCTGTGGACTAAATAAAAACAAAGATTGATTTGGGTTTGGTCATACAAAAAGGCGTTTATGCAGGGCGCCCCCAAAAACAAAAGCTTTCCCAAGGGAAAAACATTTGAAAACCCACTGTAAAAATTTGGGTGGAGGTTTCCCAAAATCATGTTTTGGGGGCTGTTTTTCCCCAACGCCCCGGCACCGGGAATCTTTTTAAAAATTTTTTGGGGCCGCTTTGGAATTCCAACTAAATATCACAAAATTCTTCAGAAAAAATTTTGTAAAAGGGAATCAGGATAAAATTTTGAATTTTACCCCGGGGAAATGGATATTTCAGCAAGACAAATGACCCCAAAAACACAGCTCCAAATCTACTCAGGCATTCTTTGCAGAGGAACAAAAACAAGGGTTTTTGGAATTGGCCATCCCCAGTCCCCGCCCTTTGAATAAAAAATTTGAACATCTGTGGGATACTTTAAAGTGGGCGGGTCCATGCTCGGGGGGAACCCATAAAAATTTAAAATGACCTTAAATTGTTTATGTAAGAGGAATGGTCAAAAATCCCTTCATCCAGGACCCGGGAAATTTTTGATTTAAAAGCTACGGGAAGCGACTAAAAGGCTGTTATTTTTGAAAAAGGGGAGGATCTACTAAATATTAATGTCACTTTTCTTTTTGGGGTCCCAAAACTTTTGCCCCGGGTTAAAAATTTTGGGGTTTTAAAAGAAATTGCAAATTTTGTGTTAGTACAAATAAACCTCAATTTACCCAAAGGAAAATTTTACTGAGTCCCAGTTATTAGATATTTTTAAATTTTTGGAAAATGGCTTTTTGCAAAACTCCAAATATTTAAAAACAAAAAATGGATTAAGATTAATAGGGGTGCCCAAAATTTTTTTAAAATGACTGTTAATATTTTTAAAATTTTTATTTTAATAAAAAATATAATATTTTCCCCCAAATATATATCTAATATATAAATATATACCCCAATATTTTTTAAATCTTTAAAATTTATATTTTACTGTATCAAATTATATTTAAAATAAAAATAATATATATATATGCTTTAATTTTTTATTAAAATAAATATATAATTTTATTATATGTACAAACCCTTCCTCAAGATTTTCGTTGAAAAAACTGTGATTTTTTCCCTTTCCAGGGCAAAAAAATTTTACAGAAACCCCGGTTTAAAACTTTCCTCAAGTTTCCTTTCGCCCAAGCAAGATTACGTGATAAGGGGTTAAGTTTATATGAGTAAATGACAAAATTTCATAGTAAAAATATAATATGGGTCAGTTAAATAGTAATTTCACAAAACCCCCGGGTGATTAAAAAGGGAACATATACATCTTATGTTTTTAAGTGTAAAAAACAATAAACCCCAAATGAAAAAAGTTTTTAACCCAACCAGAGTCCCCAATTAAAATTTTATTAAATAAATATGTAGAAAAATCATAAAAAATTAAAAAATCAAAAAGGGGGAAATTAATCATAACTCACATGTTGCTGCTGATGGGGCCAAAACAAATGGTGTCCCTACAAGTGGAAAATGGGGCACGCATTTTTTTGGGGACGTAGGGAAAGGGAAAGGGGCGTCAAAGGGAAATAGTCGGGGTCTCTTTTCCAGTGTTTAAATGCGCCTGATGTATGAAAGTGTTTTTTTTTTTGCGTTCATAAAAAGGTGTTTTAAAGTTGACGCGCCTTTGCCTATGTTTTTTGGCGCATTACGGAAAAATTTGGCCATAAATAATGCACCTAAAATGTAAAAAAAGGGCCCGATGGAAATAAGAGGAAAAAAAAAAATTAGGGTTGCATTTTCAGTGAATAGAAAAATTTTGGTTAATGATCCAGCCTTGGAGGACCATAGGTCCCCGCAATAGCTGTGCTGGTTTGGGTTTTGCTGTATGTAGGATAAAGGGTGGAGCAGCAAAAATACATTTCAAAAATTAAAAGTTTGTAAAAATGTAAAAAAATAAAAATATGAACAAACCCTAATCTGGGTTATTTAATTTTTAAAAAATTTGTTTTAGATTTTATGAAATTTTAAAAAAATTTTATAGGTAAATACTATATTTTGTGTTTTTATTATATAAATTTTATAATTTAATTTTTTTAAAGATCCAAAATTTTTTAAATTTAAAATTTTAAAAATTACCCCCTTTTTACAGTTTGGGTAATTATAATAAATTATTGTTATTATTGTTTTTGGTTTTAAGTTGAAAAAATAAGGCATTTTTTGCCCTAATGAAAAAAAATCTACTCCACTTCGACTCCCAAGGCTCAGGAAAAACCACATTGAGATTTGGTCTGCCCGTCAGACAGGTTTTAAAGCGCCTTTTTGCCATTTATATAGTGTCTTTAAACTTACCGGGAAATTTGGGGCAACATGCCTCCCTAAAAACCCCCAAAAGCCCCAAGAACACCCCCTTCTTGTTTAAAGGGGCCCTTTTGGTTAAAGTATTGAGTTTTTACGGGAAAAAATACACCTAACCATTCATTAGGGGCATTAGACATCGTTGCCCGGGCCCGTTTTGGGGCATCGTTTCACCAAAAAAGGGTTGAAAAAACCCCCTTTTATTTTCCCGTTTACATTAGCTACATAGGGCGTTTGTAGGGTAAAAATTTTACTCCAGGGGAAGGGAAGAAAATTTCCCCCCCCCCCCCCCCACCCCCTTTCCCACCGGGAAACATAATTCGCCCATTGAAACACCCAAAACCAAAGCCCAAAAAATACAAAAAGCTTTACCACGAGGGGCAAGGTTTTTAAAAATACTAAATAAAATCATACAGTTTCCAAATTTTAAAATTCTACACAAAAACCCTGAATCCCAAAAGGGCCCACTAAGAAAACCCCATAAACACCAAAAACACAGTGACCCAATTTAAAAACCAAATGACCATTACTGGGGTATAAAAACCCAATTTTACTATAACCAAAATTACCCCCGGGGGAAATGAAACCCTTTCAGTGGTGGATTCCCGGGTGTAAAAGCCGGGCTCTGCACAAAATATAAAAAATTACAGTAAAGTTTAAAAATCTAGTGGGCTCACAGGGACGTCCCCTTTAAAAATTGTTCTTTTTCCTTTTTTCTTTTTCCATCTTTCCCCCGACCCATGAAGACTTACCCCGACTCTTCACTGAAAATTTACAAAACAAACATCTTAGAATCCTCAATTTATCAGCACTTCTCTACCAATTCCTTTCTCTATACAAACTCCCATCTATAGCATCTCTATGGTAACCAGGTAATATTTCCCCCGTAGCAGGTAGTAGCCCCTGTAGCCAGTGATGCCCCCCTGCCAGCCAGTGAAAAGCCCCCTGTAGCCAGTGATGCCCCCCTGCAGCCAATGAATGCCCCCTGTAGCCAGTGATGCCCCTTGTAGCCAGTGATCCCCCCCTAGCCAGGTAGTAGACCCCTGTAGCCAATGATGCCCCCTGTAGCCAGAAGATGCCTCCCTGTAGCCAGTGATGCCCCCCTGTAGCCAGTGATGCCCCCCTGCAGCCAGTACATGCCCCCTGCAGCCAGTGAATGCCCCCCTGCAGCCAGTGAATGCCCCCTGCAGCCAGTGATGCCCCCTGTAGCCAGTGATGCCCCCTGCAGCCAGTAGATGCCCCCCATCCTGTAGCCAGTGATGCCCCCCTTGTAGCCAGTGAATGCCCATGTAGCCAATGATGCCACCCGCTGCCATTAAAGGCCCCCCCTTGAGCCAGTAGATTGCCCCCCCTTGTAGCCCGTAAAATGCCCCCTCTGGTAGCCAGTGATGGGCCCCCTCTTTTAGCCAGTAGATGCCCCTTGGTAGCCAGTCATGCCCCTCTTGTAGCCATTGTGCCCCCCTTGTAGCCAGTAGATGCCCCCCCCTTGTAGCCAGTATTGCCCCTATAAGCTGTGCCCCCTTGTAGCCAGTGATGCCTCCTGTAGCCAGTGATGCCCCCATTGTAGCCAGTAGATGCCCCCCTGTAGCCAGTGATGCCCCCCTGTAGCCAGTGATGCCCCCTGTAGCCAGTGATGCCCCCCTTGTAGCCAGTGATGCCCCCCCTGTAGCCAGTGATGCCCCCCTTGTAGCCAGTAGATGCCCCCCTTGTAGCCAGTATTGCCCCCGTAAGCAGTGATGCCCCCTTGTAGCCAGTGATGCCCCCTTGTAGCCAGTGATGCCCCCCTGTAGCCAGTGATGCCCCCCTGTAGCCAGTGATGCCCCCATGTAGCCAGTGATGCCCCTGTAACCAGTGATGCCCCCCTTGTAGCCAGTGATGCCCCCCCCCCCTGTAGCCAGTGAGGCCCCCCCCCGTAGCCAGTAGATGCCCCTGTAGCCAGTAGATGCCCCCCCTGTAGCCAGTGAGGCCCCCCCCGTAGCCAGTAGATGCCCCCTGTAGCCAGTAGATTGTCCCCCCTGTAGCCAGTGATGCCTCTGTAGCCAGTGATGCCCCCCTCCCTGTAGCCAGTGATACCCCCCTCCCTGTAGCCAGTGATGCCCCCCATGTAGCCAGTGATGCCCCTGTAACTGAATATAAGATAACAAAAAAGTACTCACCTGGGTCCGTGCGTCCCGGTCCGGAGCTGCTGAGCGATGGGAGCTGCAGAGCAGTGCACGCAGCTCCCAGAGATCTCCTCGGCGGCAGAGCTGCCAGCCGAGGAGACCCAGCGTCACAGGGGGCGGGGTGAAAGTTGTGCGCCCCCTGCGACGCTGATACAGGGGAGGAGTCAGGACGGGAACGATCCGTCCAGCCTCCTCCCTGCACCTGCAGCTGCTGGCTCTGCGCGACTGTTATAAGACAGTCGCGCAGAGTCAGGGGCGATTCCCCAGGCAGGCGGGGCGAGCGGCCGCGGCGCCCCCCTCATGTGAGCGGAGCTGCGGCCCCCCCGGGCGATCGCACGCCTCGCCCGCCCCTAGGAATGGCGCTGAGCTACATGATATTGGGCATGCGTAGTTCATGCCTCAGTGGCTGCTCTCGATGCTCGGTTATTGGACACGTTTGTATGCAGTTTCCTATCAGCTTCAATGTTTTGGTTGTGCGCAGTTCACATGTAGGGACGCCATTTGTTTTGGCATCATGGAGCAGCAACATGTGAGTTATGATTAATTCCCCTACTCCTTGATTATGTAATTATATTATGATTTTGTCTACATTATTTATTTAATGGGCACTCTGCTTGTTATATCTATCATGGGCTTTATTGTATTTTTACACTGAATCATAATCATATATAGGATCATTATCAACACTGGATTTGTGTAACTTACTATTGATTATAATTATGTCATTCACTCTATATAAACTGAACACTATCACATGTAATCGTGCTTGACAAAGGCTCCGGGAGGAAATTGAAACATTGCTGTATTTTTCTTCACTTTCTACTTAGATACACGGCCTTACACTCCCGTCAGGGGCCACTTTTTGCATTGTTTCCCTATTGAGCTTTTATTAATGTATGAATTTGTTTTTAATAAATGAGTTAATAATACAAGTTATATATTTTTAATCTATTCTAATTTGCTGTGATTGTCTTTGTATAGGAATTATTGTTGGTTTTCCACCCCAAGTGTGACAATATTGTGCTGAATAGTAGTGATTTCAGAACATATAGGTTTATACACAATGGAAGTTGTGGTCCTGCTGCTATTTGAACTCTGATATACAAATTTAGCTTATGGTTCTGAACTGCAGCTCTTGTAAAACCAGAAAACAGCATTCTGCACAGAGGCCAAACTTGAAGTTTCTGGGCCCCAGTGCAAATAGTGAAGCGGGCCCCTCAATTACTATGTGCCATTGACAATGCGGTGGAAGAGGGGCTTTTGGGGCCCCCTCAGACTGCAGGGCCCTGTAGCGACTGCTACCTCTGCATCCCCATAGCTCACCCTTTTCTGCATGCGTGCTGGGTTCACTTCAAAAAGGCAAAACAGCCCAAACCTCGCCCTATGTGTGGCCATCTTCTGCGGGCTGCCGTGTTGCAACAGTTGAAGCCTAATATTTTACCCCAGTTCTCTGATTGAAGGAACCCATCTTCCTCCCTCTCTCCCTGTAGATTGCCATGGTAACAGGGCTTGTGCTTCTCCTCAGCCCAGAAAGACAGCAGACTTAGTCCAACGGCAGGAGAGAGCTGTTTAACCCATTAAGGCACCCTGATGTTCCTGAACGTCATAATTCACTGCCTGTTAATGCACCCTGACATTCCAGGAAAGTCATGAAAGTTTTGTCTCCCTGTGCAGAGATAAGAGAAAGCTTTTATCAAATTGCTGTTTCTGCAGCTAATTGCACATTACACATCAAGTGATCAATCACGAAGTTCACAATCCCGTGCGAGGATCCGGGGATTGGGCGTCAGTCTCTAACACACAGGTTAAGCTGATCCATGTCCCCCCGGTCTGTGGAAAAAGTGAGGAAGGGAAATTTCTGTGCTGGGGGCCTAGTCCCCTGTGCTGGATCTGGGCTGTCGCACCCTAAATACTTTTTTAAACCCCTCCACTGCCTAATCCTTCACTGCCCCCGTATCTATTTGGCAGCTGTCCATCAGACAGTTTTTCCACTTTCAAGTTCCAGCAATTTTTTGCCGTATCACACTGGCTAAACATGAAAAACCACACAAAAAATTTAATCCCTTCTTGCTAAGTCTCTGTTCCCCTCACTCATTTGTTAAGCTGTCTGATCAGTTAAAAACAGTTTTTTAAATTCTTTCCCACATCGTCACGCCCATCAAATATCCTAATAAACCTGAAAAAATATTTAAACCAAGAAGGTCCCCCTTCAATTCGAGGCCTGTGGAAGAGTCAAAAAGCGTTAGGGCCAAAGTGGGGTATTTTTCCCAAAAAATGCATAATAAAAAAAACTTTTTTGAGTTGCAAAATTCTTGGTAAAAACTACGGGGTTCCAATGAATAAGAACAAAAAAACGGAAATCTGCAAAAAAAGTAAAATTTTTTAAAAATTTTACCTTTGCTTTTTATTTAATTTCTGCGAAATTCCTAGAGGGTTAATAAACCCTTTCCAAAAGCTTTTTGTATGTTTGGGGTGTTTTTTGGGGGGTTTCTAAAATACAAGTCCCTCAAAAAACATCAGAATTGGGCCCGGTTTTTCCAAAAAAAAACTTTCTGCAAATTTTTTTCCCGAAAATTTTAAAATTTTTCTACTGAATTTAAAGCCCCCAAATGCTTAAAAATAAAGGTGTTTTTAAAAAAAACATGCCAACACAAAGTGACATATGGTAATGTAAGGTGGGTAGTGGATCCCCGGACCACCGCAAGCGAGTAAAATTTAAACCAAC